>CABFVZ010001515.1:96336-190230 GCA_902151445.1 Timema monikensis | reverse complement strand
ATTTTGTTTTCAATGGAGATTTGTTTTGTTTATGTGTGTAGAGAGGGCAAAAAATATAATACAAGTTTATACGATGACAAAGAAAAACCAGGAATCCCGCTCTCGTTTTACAGGTACATAATCACTTTTAACCATAGTCTCAAGAATTCCCTTCAAATCACAAAATGAATTTTATTATTTAACAGTTAGAAGAAAGATTTTTATTTTTTTACACTGCCCTCCCTCTCGTTTGACCTCAGCTGGATAAATGGTTAGGCATTTCTGCTTATAGTGGGCATAATGATAAAGGGCTAGGGATAACATCATATTGTCTGGAGATGTAGCTGTTGAGGAGTGGTAAATATAAACACTTATGGGTTTTTTCAATCAAACTTAACAAAACTAGCACATAAAATGTAGGCCTGTGTTCAAGTTGAGTATGATAATCTATAACTTCAACTTCAACACCAACCCAGATAGACCTACATTATAAACTGAAGAAATTATCTGTAGATAATAGGATATGATACTTTAAAACAAATCTATAAAGATTAAAAGCATACAATTACAAAAACATTGTTTCTTTATTGCCATTGCCCTGTCTTATATTTAAGTTACTTTAATCTTTGCTTAGAGTAAGTGATAGTTTTCTGTGTGCAAATAATATGGCGTCGTTAAAGTAGCTACTTATGTCAATTGTCATAATAATAGTATTTATATACAGGATTGATTGACAACAAGATGATACTAGGGTTATTAATATATAAATATATATATTTATCGCTGTCTATAGAACAAGCACAGATATATTCTGTAATGTTTATAAAAATAAGTTCTAAAATCAATGTTTAGATTTTAAAGTAATAAGACTATAAGTAAAAATAGTATAGTTTTTATATTAATATAGAGATAGTGCTGCTCTCTAGTAAACATGGAATAAGTTAAGAAGAGTTTCTTCTGCTGCCATCTATCGGACAAGTGGTACCGCAATTAAATGGATACAATTCAGGATTTTGTGGGTATCATGCAAATATTTCTAGTGGATACAATTCAGACTTTTTATTTGTGGTGCTTGATTAAGAAAATGTCTGAATGGAGACCATTCAGAATGGATACAATTCAGGATTTTGTGGGTATTATGATAATGGATACAAATCAGACTTTTTATTTGTGGTGCTTGTTTAAGAAATGTCTGAATGGATACAATTCAGTCGTCTCTTTTCTCTATTCCTTTTCTTTGATGTTTGCTCTGTTTCTAATATCTTCATGGTCACTGTGTCCATCCCTTTCCTTTCTATTTTCATTGACTGCAGGAAAGTGTTTACATGCTTTCTAATGAGTGCTGCATCAGTTAAGAGTTTTCTAGAGCTGGTTGTATAACACTTACAAATGTGGCATAATATTGTGAAAAACTGTAAGCCAAAAACACAAATACCAAGTCTTCTAACATACGCCAAATAGCTCCTTCTTGATTTAATGTTACAGCTTGCTTCAATGATGACTATTTTTTCCATGCATTCAGTAAACTGTTCCCTGTATTCCAATATTATATTGATGGTTCAATTCTTTAAATTCCACTTGGTAGCTGAACCATGAGGTATTCTTTTTCTAAAAGTTGTATCTAGAACAGCAATCCTCTGTGGAGAGTTGCTGAAAAAGTTAGTAATACCACTTAGGCAGGAAAAAAAAAACACTCAAAATTGTTGATTCTGACTGGTTGCTTAGCCGACAATCAAATTGATCTGATGTGCATTCTTGTAGGTACATTTAATAAGAGCCTGAACACCACCATAGTGACCACTCACCAGGTTTGCACCATCATAGCTTTGGGAAATACATTTCTCGACTTTATCTAAAACTTGTTCCAAACTAGCCTGAATACATACAGTGATAGATTCTGCATTATGTCCAGGGGGATTAGTGAATTCCCAGAATCTCTCATCCAGTTGTCCGTTAATTAAAATGTATCGATAAATGACAACCAATTGGGAAGTGGATGAAATATCAGTAGTTTCACCTGCTATCACTGAAACAAAACTTGTTAATGAGCTTTCATTATTATGTGGTTCTGGCAAACAGTGAGCATACAGTCTAATAATTTTTTTTTATGTTCCTCTAAAAACAGTGACACTAGTGAGATGGTCTTTTAGAGATAAACCAAGTTCTGCTGAGAAGTTTCTATGACCTCTGAAAACACCTGGATTAAATGAACCATCAGGTTCATCATGTCCTCGAAGTGCGAGCTCAAATGTGGCGCAAAACAGAATACAATCAATTTTTGGAAGAACAATTTTTTTTGTTACTTACTCGTGGTGTTTATTAGCATTCAAACGAAATGCACTGTTGAGCTGTTGGTGAATATCAACCTTTTCTAGCAAATTAAACTCTAATATGGAGTTTAAATGTGATTGTGAGCACTCATTTTTCTTTATTTTTTGAATTAGATGTGATCAATCAGCGACACCATAACTCATTCAACTTAAATCACCACTTTGTTTTGCAAACAGGAGAAAGTAAAACAAAAGATCCTGTTAGTTCATTCATATCCACAAATCCATGAATATTTTTCATATAATTCTAGTTTGAATTCCCTTTTGAAATGTCTAATTTTAGTTTTTGTCACCTGGATAAGGTTAAGCCTGGTGTTGGCCTGAGCAATTTAACTTCAATTTTTCTTCACAGCAATACCATTGATAAATGTAATTGCTTTATCTCCGAAACACCAATTTTACTAAGTGTCATAACTGTTGTAATGTGTTGTTTAACTTTCAACACGTTAATACAACGAAAGCCTGTATAAGCTTAATACTGTTACTACCCAATCTAAAAAGTTCTAATAATATGTGGCAGATATAGATTCACTGCGACATCACAAGTGGTAGACACCATGTTCTCAGCAAAACTTGCCCCAGCGAACGAGGCAACACGACTTGTAAGAACAAAACGATTCACAGTTCTATCACCTGAACCAGCCGTCGAGGAGGTAAGAGAAACATTAGTCCAGAGGTCTACAGCAAGAATTGACTAGTGTGATCTCTCATTAACCCTCCCCCCCTTTTTTTGGTTACCTTGCCAATTTTATTAGTCCCGCTGGTATAAATGGGCCTGTCCACAGTTCACGATCACCTATTATTCTGTAATCAATTGACAGAGGAACAGCAGGAAGAACTTCACTAGATTTAACCAGCAAGAACTACTGAAGGCCACAATGTTTGAGGCGTCTGAGTCACCGCCTCGCAGCAGAGATAAGCTACGGCAGATATTATAAGTATAGAGGAGTCTTTGGAAGTTTTGTATGTTGATATATCTGACTATTTTTTTCTATGCCCTTCAGGTATAGTTTATGTTGTTCAGCATAGTGCTCTACTTTGTTCAAGGTTGTTAAGAGATAGTTATTGCATGTCAGTATCTCTGACTTGTTTCCCTATGCTCCTCAGGTATAGTTTATATTGTTGAGCATTGAGCTCTATTCTTCTATGTCCTTATGACATAAATTTTGTATGTACGTATTACTGACTTGTTTCCCTATGCCCATATGGCACAGTTTATAGCTTAAGCACTACCATTCTATGTTTATTAGGTTTAGTCACAAATATTGGGGTTATGATTAAACTACTCAGGCTATATGAACATGCTGCGGCTAGCTAAGAACAGAATGTAATATTGGACGAGACCAGGTTATCTATAGCTATATTTCATGACCTAATTGGGTCTGTAACCGACACTTGTCTGTTATGAGTTTAACCAATTACCAGCTTGTGGTGCACAATCCGTGAAAGTGCTACTAGTTCATAGTAGTGGTCCGCGGAGTTTTGTCTTTTGTGTTCGGAACTCTTGTGGATCCTTTGACTTTAGTAAATCTTCTCTCTATTATGGATAGTAAAGCTGTCCCATTAGCTGGGTAACACATTAATGATACTATTGATTGCTCAGAGTGCGGCCATAGTATTAGTAGCATCTAGTTTCCCTGGTAGTTCGCCTAATACTGATAGTTGTATTGTAAAGATTATAATGTTATAAAACCTTACTGTTTTAACTCGCAATAGAGCTTACCATTGCTAATTAGTTCTTGCTAATTACCTCCCTTGTAGCTCATTAAAGTATGACTAATGTTGTGTGGCTTAAGTTTGTATATTTTGTTGAAAACAGTAGCAGTAAACGATTGTTTATGTTATTTAATTACTATATTGCATTAGAACTTGAAAGTTAATTGCTGCACTTACAAAATTACACCACCTTTTCATATCTAGAGCTAGTTCTAACCAGTCCATCTTATTACACACTATCCCTATCGTGAGCTAGTTATACCCTTTCTACATCATTATACCATATCTTTTTTAGGTCCATTATAATTTTCTCCTCACATTATAGTCATAAGTCTTCCCACTGGTCTCTTCCCATTAGGTTTGTCAATTAATGCCTTGAGCATGCTTCTAGTTTATTCTACTCGTGCTGTATGTATTGCCCACTGTAATCTGCGAGATTTGATTATCCTAACAATGTTTGGTGATGAGTACAAGGTATGAGTATGTAACTCAACATTATGTAACTTCCTCAACTTTCAACTTACTTCATCCCTTTTTGGATCAAATATTTTCCAAGTTACTACTTTGTTTTCGTACACCCTAAATTTCTTCTCGTCATGTAAGGTAGAGATTTAAGTTTCACAACAATTAAGACCAACCAGTGAAATTATTGTTTTGTGTATTCTGAGTTTTATATTTCTTGACAACAGGTGAGATGTCAACCACTTACTTACCAAGTATTAAAATGCATTTCCCAACTATATTATTTTAGTAATTCCCATTGCTATATCGTTAATGGTAGTTAAAATTGTTCCTAAATATTTGAATTCATTAACTCTATCAAAGGATATGTTGCTTGTAGTAATCTCTAAAATGCCGTCCTCAATCTATGTTCCCTCTAAGATTATGTACACTCACTTTAACCTGAAAGGTAGCAGTCTTACCTAGACGGATTACACTAACACTCTAGCCTATAAGCCAATTTTACTAATGATAATGAAATAATGCAGGATGAGCTTGCTATCTTACAAGGTAAATGAACGATACTTAGTAATTTCAGAGTTCAATTCTAAATCCATCTCCTTACTAACCTCTAATAAAATTTCTGTGTTTCGTGCAACAGCTTTCTTATTATTACATAAAAAAATCTTAATTGTCTGTGTATTCTATCTAATTGCTGCATTGCTTATATTACTAAATATATTAGACATAAAAAGCAAATAATAAGGAAAGCCCAGCATTAGAAGTGTCTTAGAGCAGGTCTGGCCAAATTGTTTTGTTTCGCGATCTACTTTTATTATTTAAGACCAATTGTGAGCTACTGGGGCCTACATCTCCTCCAAAATACCCATATAAAATATATATATTAAAAAAAATCATCTGCACATAAAGATCAAAATAGTGCATAAATACTGTCTACAAAGAACAAAAATGTTGACATTTTAAAACACTGGCTACATTTAAAAACCGGTTTCTTACTAATGAGAAGGTTGTTGTTTCATGTCAACCATCAGGTTTCCAAAATCAGGTGTATATTGTGACACGGCCAGTCTCAATGAACCTTCCAAATGCATATCTATTAAACTGTAGCGATGTTTTGTCTTCAATAATTTCAATTTTGAAAATGCCGATTCGCAGAAATACGTTAAACCAAAACAGGAGTGAAGCAATTCACTGCATTTTCTTATTTTGGCATACTTCTCCCTGGAAACATATTTCCAAATTTCTTCTTATTTACGAACAAATCACACCATAGAGTTATTATCTCATTTTCAAGAGACACTTTATCCATAGAGAAGATTATACTGATATTTCCTGTGATATACTTTGTGTCTAAATCTTCTCTGAATGGAAAAGAAATATATTGAACAATATCTTTAATTGTTTTGAAGTCATTAAATCTGGATTGAAATTCCTGTAGAGTTTTACCAATTTAAAAAAACATATTTCTCAGTTTCAAACTCAAAACCTGGGTAGTTTTTCTTGTGATGTTGCATGTTTGGAAAGTGGTCAAAAGAGTTTTGTTGGAGATCAGTGATCATCAGTTGGAACTGGTTTAGATAGACAGAAATCAAGCCAATTGTGTCACTAATAGTTGTATCTTTTCCCTGGAGTTCTAGATTCAGAGAACTTAGTTTGCCAGTGAAATCTGTCAAAAACGCCAGGTCAGACAGCCAGACCTCATCCTCTAACTCTCGATATTCGTCTCCTCTTTCTTCCAAAAATATTTTAATCTCACTCAATAAATCGCATAATATTTGGAGAAACTTACTCAGAATGAGCCACCTTACATCTGTATGTAGTATTAAATCATTAATTTTTCCACCCAGTTGCATCTTGAAGAGACGCCTTGAAGAGATTGTCCTCGAATTGAATTTACAATCTTGAAGGTTATGTCCATCACACTTTTTGTGTTTAAATGCTTGCTGGTCAGTACCTGCTGGTGAATGATACAATGATAACTCAAAAAATTGGGGAAGTCATCATATTTCTGTCATAATGTAATGAAACCTTTAACATGGCCCGTCATTGCCTTTGCTCCATCCGTTTTAATTTAAGCTTATTAACTAAATTTTTGAAGGCATTGAATATGTCCAGACCTGTAGTTCTCTCTTTCAGAGAAACCATACAAAGTATTTATTCTTTTGTGGCAAAATCACCAAAAATCATAAGTATAAAAATAATGACTTGAGCTGTATCACTGATATTTGTGGATTCGTCAAGCTGGAGAGAGAAGGCATTACATTTACATACATCTGCTTGCAATTGTTCACTCACATTTTCACCCATTTTTTCAATTCCCCGCATCACAGTATTTGGAGATAACTGTAGGTCTTGAAAAGTAGTTTTAATCTCATTCTTGTTTTTGAAATATTCAGAAAGTTTATCTGCTATTTCTAAAAACATGTCCTTAATAAATTCACCATCACTAAATGGTTTACATTTCTTTGCAAGGTGACTTACTTTGAACAATGCAATGGTTATTGCTTTTGATTGTAAAGCTGGCTTTACGAACAAAGTTTATAACCTAAATTTAAGTTATTTCAACTTGAGTTTTCTACCTCACCATTGGGTGATAAGTCCAACTGGTACATGCCGTGAAGTGTGTTAAAGTGCCTTTACAAATTTCCTTTTTTATGTATTGCCACTGTGGCATTATAAATCAAGCAACAACATTTGTCTTTTATCATAATAAAGAAGAAATGAAGCTCCTACTCTTAGTGAAAATGGTAAGTCTTACTCTTTTTAGAAGCACTCATCTTTTATTTCATTACAATACACTCACTGTTATTGATATTACAAGATAGAGTAGGAGTTTTAGGTACTAGCCCTTATTAATGTAATGAGAAACGTACAATATAGGAAAAAGCAGTTGAAAGAGGAATGAACCTGACACAAGCATAATCACACAGCACGTTTAATGAACACCAAGCTACTGATCTAATAGAGTCCAAGTTTTACCAGGGTTACCAACTCTCTTGTCTCAAGTGATAGTAGATGGACCTAAAATGCTTTTTTTTGCGGTGCCTATGCTCGCTCTGATCTCTGTCGGTCGTGTGATGAAACTCAGTTGAATACCAACATGAACAGCCTAAGCTCGGATATACAATTAGCATACAGTGACTTATTCAATTTTCTTGCACACCAAACATTTAGTGGTTGACCAAAAATAAAGCCGCGATCAATGTGTTGGCTTAGAGGATGCTGATGAAGGCATTAATAGCATGGATAAACAATCAAGCACTTCCAAGCCCACTTCTCCAAGTGAACCCTTATTCACTTCACTGTTGACACCAGACCCTCTACAATACTTTAAAGGTCTTCGACCCAGATTTGGGACACATCACAATGGTAGCATTACGGAGGGGTCGTCATGAAGAAATTAGCAAAGTTTAATCCCTCAAAAGATTTATTTAGGGCTTAATACAAAACAATGGTCAATCTGGAAACACAAGTAACAGTAAAAAAAAAAGCCTCTTCTTCGGGCCTGTACTTGTGCGCAATTAAAAAGATCACTATGGCTGTGTGCCAGAAAAATTAACGCCACAAATAGAAACATAACTAGAGTACGAATCTGGTAAGACGAACAGTATTTAACAGTTACTAAAGTTGCTAAAACAATTTTAATACATGCATAAGTCAAGTCACGTGATCTGTAACTGTTACATGTTATATATATATATATATATATATATATATATATATATATATACACACACACAAAAAACCAATTCCTTTAAAATAACATTCATAATAATTAAAGTGTTATCAATGTTGAACCCCCCAAAAAAGTATGTATTTTTTAAGCTCTTTTCCCTATGAACATCGTACTATAGAACTGGGATGAGAGTCCTTACAAAGCCCAAATAGTTCAATCATTTAGGACCAGTTTCATAGTCAGACTTATTATACCTCAAGTGCTGTGCTCTTGTTTAGTACGTACCAAGTCTGACTAGGAAACTGGCCCTTAGAGCACAAAGCTTGCATAACAACTCCACTCTTATCCATGCCCACACATATGCGCAAATAAATATATCACTATGGTTTCAGGTCAAAACAATGAACGCTATAAAACAAAGAGAACTATAATTGAGGCGAGACTCCTTTCAAGACCCAAATAGTTCCTTCATTTAAAGTGCCAAACTCGCAATTCAGTTCCGCTCTTTTCACACCAGGATTCTATAACTTCCTCCCTAACCGAGATCAGACTGATGCTCTCTCAAATAAGCCCAAGAATAGAATGCCCATTCTAAACGGAATATTATTATTATTATTAGCACCGCGTCTTACTACCCATTCGGGTTATACGCACTTACGCTAATGTGTAATGGGTAGGGTGATTGTGAGATGAAATGAAGGACCTACAGTTTAACGTGGAATCCGAACCACGGTGGAGGCCTGGCATTCCTCACATTCACAAGCTGTGATTAATACACGTCTTGTCAGAGGTGAAGGAAGGGTTTGGTAATCAGATAAATCTGTGCCGGGACCGTAAACGGAATAGAATGTGAACCATCTATGACTACGTGCAGCAAATCGGGCATCCAAAAAGAGACTTCCAACCAAAGTTTCTAGATAGAATCTTACTGAAGACAAATAACTACCAAGGAATATCTCCGAGAACTAAGCTTGGAGATTGAGTCAAACTTATGCGGAGGCCACAAGATGAAAAACACAGCGAGGAAAAAAAATCGGCGAGGACAAGTTCAGCTCACTCTTCACTCACCTTTAGGATGAGATCGAGTGTATTTGCAGCGTTGCCGATAGACTGCGTTCCACTGGGCAGTCCACTCCGCTCTCCAGCACTCACCTGAGCAAATGACACACCTCTTTGAAATACACATTACTCACAAGTATCAGAATACAGTATTGGAACGATTGATAGTAAATACTATCTAAAGAGAACTGCCATGCCAAGAATCACACTCATATCTCCTGTTTAAATCTTGTGGTTTGTCGTCGTTTCATAAAGTTTCTTGCCCGTTTATGGGCATTTCTCAAATTAACTGGTATACTTGTTCATTACAATGATAAAGTATTTAAACACTGTTAATGGGTGTTGTGTAAGCCATCACTTTCAGATGGCCTCAGAAATTAAAATCCAGTGGATTTAAGTCTGGTAAGGAATAGGGGGAGGAGGGCGGGCGGCAAACAGACTAGGAAATATGTCCCGCAAGACCTATCTATTGGTTAGTAAATTGCTCATTAAATCAAATGTCTAGCTATTCTGCTAATTACTAATATGTGGTGGAGCAGCATCATGCATGAGCCACATGTGACATATGATATCAAGTGGGACTTTTTCCAATGTCTTATTGATTACTCAATAAATTGGCATAATATTATCCTGTTAATCCCCCATCAAGACAAACAGGCACAATCAATTTGTTATAAATTATTCCTGCACATAAATTTACACAAAGTTGTTGTTGATGCTTTGAATGAAGAAGGTAAGACCTTTCTCAGTAAATGGAGTGTACATTATCTATCCTGAAAGGTATCAGTCTTTCCTTAACCAATTACAATATGGCTCTATCTTAGTTATGAGCTACACTTGTGTAATCAAGCAATGGAATCTTGCCACCTTTTAGAGTGAACAAAGGTCGTTGGATATATAGCCTGCATATAGGGTGTTCTGGGCATGATAGTCCAACCACGAATGACCAAATTCATAAAAAAAAGGTCGTATATAAGTCATTTAGGCCCCTAACTAGCCAGTTTAGTCCTCAAACACTAGTTATCAACAAAGATCACACCTCAGACCACCAAATTCAAAGCCCCTGAGAAAGTTAAAATGAAAACATAAAGCCCATACAATCACGGACAATAAAAGAGCCTACACCATGTGAGCCAAATATAATAATGATCTATAAATTTTCCTGAGATATATATGCAATTAACTTAATTTGGATTACACCATTTTATAAGACTCTCTTTCATTCTTACGCTCATAAGTTTTGTTTTCATTATGGCATAGTTGTATTAATAAACTACTCACAAACATACTAATAATTATTTTACATGGCGCCCTTGGCTTTGCTTCTCACCGATATTCTGTAAATTAAATCTTATCTATCTTCAACGTGGTCACTCTCCTAATGCTTAACCCAACAATGGCTAACCCCTATTAAAATCCCATAAACTATGTTAATTTAGAGAGGTTTAGTATTAGCCATAGTGTGTTCATTAAAGATACAATTTACATTTCAAATGACCTATACCAATAGTAATCCAACAGTGTCAGTAATATGATCATTGAAAATTTTTATCTTTTATATGGGACACCATCACAGCTTACATGAAACCTGGAAAATGTACTAATTCTAGTGGAGGTTTTAGGAAAATTAAGTAGACATGAAGTTTGGTGTGTGGTGTGGTTGATACTGTTGATAGGCTATGCTCTATATATATATATATATTTTTTTTTTTCTTTCAGACATGCATCAAATATTACTACCCAATCAGACTGTTTTCATATCTACACTAATTGGATAAGAATGAGGAAGAGCCCTCCCTCTCCACTTCTAGGTACCTTGGTTTGGATCCTGATTGGATTGAAATTAATTTTTCTGTGTTGACTAGTGTTGGCAACCCGGAGTACTATAAAGATATGGCTTATACGATCAAGATAATTTTCAATAGCTCATTTTAAATATATTTTTATTCTTTTAAATAAGAATTGAAAATAGTACTTTATTTAGATTTTGCGGCTGTTCTTGTGCTCACAAAAGAGGTTATTTATTTTCAGATCAAATCTTTATAGAATCTTAAAAATAAAGTATGTAATCGGACTAACGTGAATATACAGTTTCCTCACATTTTGAAGGTGGTGAACTTGCTTCTGAAGATCAGTGTTCTGTATGGTGAGCTCTGTGTTTTTCTCAAGCACTCTTACTAGTTGATCCTCCTGAAAACAATACAACAATATTCAGGAAATACAATATATTATACGGCTCTTTGAATGTAGAACATAGTGCTGAGTGCATTGATAACAATTTGAAACAACATGAATAGCCTAGAAATGAATTGCCCTCGAGGAAAATAAATCGATACAATGATAAGCATAGTGTGTTGATGACACAATTTTAAAAAAAATAATAGATTAGAAATTAACTGCCCAAGGAAACTAAATAGATTAAAAATGTTTGTGTTTCAATTTTTGAATAACCTGAATAGGTAAATACATGGGATAAGGGATCAACTTCCTTTGGTCTAGTTTGACAGTGGTGGGAAAGTCGAGATTTTATTCCTTCCATAGTGTGCTGAGGGTAGTTTTTTCCTAAATGGTTTTCAAATCTTCTTCCACATAACTAGTGGCACATTTCCTCTAAAATTTACCTTACTCAACCCTACCCCTACAGTGTTAATATGTGTATAGTCAGAATGGGTTGCGGTGCACACACCAAATTTGAATGGCTAGAGATTTAACTTAAAGTAAAGTGTTAATATTTGCACTTCACTTAAAAAGTGTGCATGATTTTAGTACAAATCATTTTATGGTTCTATCGTTTCCAATACATTTTTTATAAAATACAATAAATGATAGACTACTTATTTTCTTATCAGATTTTTGTGAGTCTTAAAAAATTATTTTTTGGCATGCACAAAGTTGATTAGTAGGGCTTAGATTTATATTTAACTATAATGTTTTGAGAATCTAGGCCTATGTCCATGAACAGTTCTACACAAATTATGTGATTTTAGAAGTGTTGACATAATTTTTCAAAATATTATTTTCTAATCTTTTTTTTTATTCTTAAGTACCCTAAATATTTCTTTGTTATGGCTCATAAACACATAATTTGATAAGCTTTAGAACCAAGTGTATAAGCCCTAATTTAATTTAAATGTTTGTAGTATTTCAAGAACATATTAAGCATCTACTGTCCAGGCAAGTGGTTTCCAGCCTTCATAAAAATTTTGCCCCAATTTTTGTCTCAAGAGACCATCCCAAACCAATGATGCCCCATAAGTGTTAAAATCCTAGATTTATCCACATTTAACCTAACTACCCTAAAGGGCCGGATAAAGTTAAGAGGAAATGTACCCTTATTTGCGTTGAGGGAAAAAGGGTAGATTGAGAGGAAACCAGCTCCAGATCATTCTCCCAGGGATTATAATCCTGACCTCCCCCTCAGGCCCCGACACAGGCTCCTTATCCTTAGGCCCGTAGTCCGTAAGAAAAAGATGCCACATTGCTTTGGCCACAGAGTCCTTAACCGTAAGGCCTTAGCCTACTCTATAGGAAGTTGCCCAACTTTAATTTTCTACGGACTAGCTATACGGATTACCAATCGCAGCCGAGTAAATATGTGCATGCGCATTGAATTAAAAGAACGAATAGCAGTGAGGATCCGTCGCTATGGAAACATATACAAAATGAAAAGATGGCTAAACGTGGAGCTATTACAGAAACATTTTTTTCAAAAATCTTAAGACGCCGAGAAGAGCGGATTCTAGGAAAATGTTTTCTGAGAAATACCAAGTTCTCAGAAATATTGGCTTTACTTTCATAGGGTCAACCAACACCCCTATTATAAAAATATTAAAAGTGCTTGTTTTGTTTTCATCCAAAATACTAGTAGGCCTACATCCGTTTTGCATTTTCAGGTTATTGCAAACACTTCTTTATTTTAAGTTTGATAGTTAAAATCGAGTTATAAATATATTTCTTGTGATTGTACTTAATCTACATTTTAGTATATACTGGAAGTTTTCTCAACAAAGTTGTTTTTGGTTTCTTTAATTCTTGTATTATGATCAACTGACTGCTTGACGCTCGCCCCTTGCTGTAGATGATTTTCTTTCGAACTTTTTGACTGAACGAAGTCTCTTACTATCTCATTGGTTTAAACGGTCACGTGATTACGGATATTGACACTTTAATCGCGACTCGCGAGTAGAATTTCTTATGGACCAGCGAACACGGAATATGGACTAAGGACCTAAGGATATGGAGTATGTGTCGGGGCCTTAAGGCCCTGCCTACCCTCTCTGGCGGTGTGTTGAGCTTTCAGCTCTCAAAATAGATGGCGTTGCTAACGTTATATGAACTGGTGAATTCCAGCCATCAGACTGGCAGCATTACTGGTTTGCTTAAACAATTGGGAGGCTGGGACCGGTAATCAGTAAAGGCCGCAAGCAAACTTTTCCTAGAACTGATAGAGATAAGGAGTGTAGTGCAGGACAGTAAAGTGTGTAGGCGACCAAGTTGGACTAAACGAGGGGAGATAAAACGTCAAGATACAATCATACTCTCGAGCAGAAAAATTAGCCTATCCATCCCAGCCATCTAGACACTTCTGTCTGGGGGTTCAAATCCCTGCTGAGGGTATTTTGCGGAGATCTTATTCAATCATTTCCTTCTACTCTCCCACGCAAATGTGGGTACATTTCCATCATTAATTCTGCCTGTTTAGGTATGAACTAATTAAGCCAGTGAGTTAGGGATAGATACAGTTCAATTTAGAGGAAGTGTACCCACATTCGCGTGGAGAAAGAATGGGAAAATATTTAGGAAATATCACCCGATCATGATTAAGCCACGATCCCCCAGTCATCGGCAGATTAGTATATTGCGAGAGTGATGCCTTAGACCATGTGGCCACCAAAGTAGGATATTACCAACCCTCATGTCTAAAAATAACTAAACTATTAAAATAACATGACTTACCAAATCTTTAACATTTATGTAAGCTAGAGAGGTGGGAGGGAGCTTACGAAAATTCTTACGATCACCTTTGTGAGGGGGGGAGGATCTAAAATCATGTAAAAAAGCCTTACGTAATTTAAGCATGGTCCCCTTGTAATAAAAACTATGGACCATAGATACAAGGCCTAACAGCCAGGTCATATTATTGAGCAGAGTAGAAACAAACTCAGGTCATTGCTTTATAAATCACCTTTTTAAAAAGTTTTGAACTATTTTTTTCAAATGAATACTGTATACTTATTTTTCAGAGGAAGAATTATTTAAGGTAAAATTAGAGATGAATAATTTTTGAAAATTTTGTCACTAACTATATATAATAACCTATACGAGAGAGTATGTAGCTTACGATTTTGTCGTACCATTTATTTGAGTTTATTAGTAAGCAGTTAAAATAAAAAATAACTAAAATTTAATGTGCTAAATTTGGCCACAGTGCTTAGATTAATTTTTAAACTTTAAAGGCTAAAGAGGCAATAAAATATTTAAAAAGCAGTTTCATTTCGAAGACTAGAACAATTTTGACTATATATATATATATATATATGTTATTTTTATTAATGGTATCACCGCGTCATACTACCTGTTCATGTTATACGCATATATGATAATCTAATTGGGTAGTAATGAGGAAGGAAGCATTTGAGAGGATATCTACCAGCATTTTTATGTAAGGAGATGGGGAAACAATTTAGGAAAAATTACTCTCAGTAGACCCGACCAGTATTTGAACCCCAAGCGCTACGCTATCTGCAGGCCAATTTAACACTGGAGTGATGCCTTAGACCACTCTGCCACTAGAGTGGGTATCTGTTATTTACTACGGTGTTTACCATTTTCAAACATCTATAGAATTTACACAATTTTCCAGAAATAAATGTTTTTGGGAATAATTTTTCATCTTATTGGTAGATTTTAACTTGAGTAATATCTCCATGGTGTCAACCTGCAAGCAGGCTATACCAATCGAGAGGCTGCCGTATGTTGGCGAAGATAGTGCCAACATTTTCGGGTTGAGGGTGTCACGTGGTCAGCACAACGAACCCTCCAGCCTTCTATCTCAGTTTTCTAGACTAAAGCGCTATTTATTCATTCAAGTAGCTCCTCATTTGTCCTCACGAGGTTGATTTTGGTTCAGTTTCAGACACACTGCTTCGCAGACAGAATTAGAACCCGGGACTTCGGGATCTGAAGCCAGTAAATCTGACCACTATACCACAGAGGCTGTCGGGAATCAACTACTTACTTACTTACTTTGTGGTATTGGGAACACAAAAGTTAATTAACTTTAATGATTTTAAATATAATTTACTTATCATCGACTCCATGTCGTAGTCAAGAATGCTAAAGCGCTATGACTGAGCAAGTATTGTGTAAATTAATAAGGTCTAGTAGCTTTGCTAGTTCGATTTCCTGTAAGGTTGTAATTACTTAGTACTAGCGCGAACTCGGCCAAGGCACAAGAGATTTTGAACATACTATAAGGGCGTTACAGAGTGTTAGTAACATTTACTTTCAGCTAAGAGCTTTTTTAGAAAATTGGATTAAAAATTCAATGTAGAGTAGTTTTCATATACTCTGAATATTAACACTTATTATTACAACGTGTAGTGCTCAAGAATAAGAAAACCCGTGAAAGAATATAGGATAAGAGTGAAAAATTTTACATGTTTTACTGCCTCAGATAAATAAGGGCTAATGTCATAAAACTTTGTATATGGTGAAGCATGTGGTTTTTTCTTTGAAAATAATGTATCAGTAGAGTAATACTCACATAAGTAAGTAGGAACCAACTATATCTATTCACACAGCAGTTAAGACTTTGTGAGTATTTTAGTTACTGATTATATTAAGATGTTTATATTTAATTACGCAAATTTTCATAATTGGACATTGGCCCTTCTTATCCCAATGCACATGGTATTAATGTTTCTTTGACTCAAGAAGGTCACAGAGATTAGCTTAACCCTCCACTGCCGCCTGAATTCCGATACAGCAGGTTAGCCAACGCTTGTAAAACGATACTAGCTTGTAATGATCATACTAACGGCACCTATTATCAACTAAGATAACTATTTGTAGAAGGAAAAGTTGTATTTAAAACTATGTATTCTTACTAAAGTGTCGACTTGCAAGTCGTTAGAGCTCAATACCGTCATGATTATTGAAGCCAACCCAAATTTTAAAATACGTTTAAAAAGAAAAAGAAATTATTCATTAAATAATATGTTATAAGCAAACACTCTAAGCTTAATTGTACAAAGAAAATAAATAAATCGATTAATAATTTTTGTTTTCCTATTTAAAATGGATTGAAATGGAAACATTTTAACTAAAATATTTCAATAACTACTTTTAGCATGGTTTGAAAATTCCATAAGAATGATGAAAGATGCCCAGATATGTTACTAAAATAAATAAAAAAACATCAATGTTGAATTATTAGCTATTTTTTTTAACCATTTTTTTGTTTATAACCGTGCATTTATGGGTAGGCTCAGCCTTAACTCTTGTTTTAAAAATAAAATTCTCATAAAATTATTATATGGATGCAACTAAATAGCTCACAAATGGAATTAACCAACAAAACCGCTGAGTAGCCTATTATGTAAGTTAAATTAGCTGCGTGCTGCGTCACTCACCCAAACATGAAAATGCTACAGTAGGCCTAATATAAGACAGCAAACAACTGTCAGAGTAGGATTACTTAGCATTTTTTAAAATAATTTCAACAGCTTAAATTTCTGTTTTAGTTTTTCCCCTTAATATAAATTTTATGATCATTTAAGAAAGTAAATATAAAGCTGTAACTCAACTCAACTAGCATTGCTACCCCAACCCAAACACGCAGTAGCTCAGTCTGAGAACAATAATTTGAGCTGACATAGCTTTCTTATTAATTACGGTATCTAAGCCGGGACTTTGCTTCCATTTCAGCTGCCGGTATTTACTTTGATTTTTAGTGGAGATTTAATTAATAGGAAACAGGCCATAGGGATGGGAAACCATCTATTGCACTTACTATCGATAGTCTTCACTATCGTACAATATCGAAAGTATCACTCCTGAGTTTGGGCGCCTAAAGGTGAATTCACACGTATGCTGAAACTTGAAAGCAGTACAGTGAGTCAGCTGGTGCAGTTGTCACATACTCGAGGAAAGTTGGGAATCTATGTTTTCCAATGATGCATTGAAATGTCAAACATAAAAAAGTAAATACTACAATCAGTGCAAGTTACTATATTTAAAATAAAAGTAGATGTTTTACTTATTGCCTGGGTTTAATTTTGTTATTGAGAAACCTCATAGCTTCCAATAAACTGTCGTTTTTAAACCATTACTTTTTAGATACTCCATTTAGAGAATGTGCTGTGTTTATAAATAACGCATGTTTGAAAGTTTGCGCATGCGCTGATCCGGTCTTCTTGGTGGGTTTTCTGTAGAAGCGCTGGAAAAGTTGAAATCATCTCTACTCGAGCAGTGCGGGCTATACTGGCAACGCGGACTTCTTGTGATTGGATTAGAGCTGTCACGTGACCAAATATCAATAGCAATTTAGAGGGGGAGGCTTTAAATAACTACTTGGGGATTGGTGTGCATGTAAGATATTTGGTGTCTACTGTGTGGCAACACTGGACACCAGTGGTTTATGTATGATGATCTGTGTATATTATGGGTGGAGGCTTATATGGAAGTTTACTAAGTTTACCGATAACACCACTTATGTATCTTTAATTATTTAGGTACTAACAATATACAACATGGTGTCAGAAGTTAATATGAACCTGTTCGCCCTTCCAACGTCAATAAACTATGAGGCAAACGACTTAGCAGACCATTGGAAACAATATAAGCAAAAATTAATGTTTTATATACAAGCGGCCAGGTTAACAAAAGTAGAGGATGAAGTAAAAATTGGTATCCTGATGTCGACCGTGGGAGATGGAGGTTTGAATGTTTACAATAACTTCAATTTATGAGGTGTACCTAAGTTTGAAGATTTTTGAAGTAATTTGCCGGCTACTGTAGTTCAAAGAAAAATACGGTATATGAAAGATATGTATTTCATAATATATCAAAGAAGGAAGGCCAATCGGTAGATTAATTTGTTACAGAATTGAAAACGCAAGCTATCCAATGTGAATTTGGCGATCAACTAGAGACTATGATCAGAGATCGTTTTGTGATGGGAATCAAAGATTCTAAGTTGACGAAGCATATGCTCAGAGATGCAGACTTGTCCTTGAAAAGAGCAGAGGATTTTTGCCGTGCTGCAGAGACATCTAGAAGACAAACAAAGGATATTCATGGTTTTTCTACTGGGTCTCAAAACGTTACAATTGATACGTTAACAGGACATTCAATTCGACATGTAGAGAAGATTTCACAAGAATTTACAAGAAAGGCTTCATCAAGCTACAATAGGAAAACTCAAGTTAACAGCAAAGGCACTGGTTTTAGTAGTTGTGGGACTCACCATCAGTATAAAAACTGTCCAGCTTATGGTAAAGAATGTTTTTCTTGCAAAGGTAAAAATCACTTTTCAAGTATGTGCCCAATTAAAGTCGCGGGAGTCATTGCACTGGAAAGTCACAAGTACTGGCAAAAAGATGGTGATGAGCAGCCAACTTAGTATGTTAACCTCAAATGTAATAGAACATTGTTTAAAGATAAAGTGGATAAGAGGGCAGAAGCAAATGTAATTAGCTTAAGTCTGGTAAATAAAATGGTCCCTTCTCCTAAATTAGTGCATACTCAAACGATTTTATCCTCCTGTGGTAATAGAACTGTAATAAAACCTATAGGTAGAGTTCAACTGGAGATCAAGGGTAACAACCATTGTGTTGCAATTCACTTTGAAGTATTGTCTGATAATGTTGAATGTTTAATAAGATTGAGAGCATGCTTGGCCCTAAACTTAATCAAAAAAAAGTTTGCTTTAAAAATTGATAATCTAATTGACAAATTTGGTGATTTATTTAGTGGTCTGGGGAAAGTTCCAAGTAAAACTAAAATTTACACTGATCCGTGGTGGACCGTGCAGATTCCCAATAAAGGTTAAGTTGAAATTTAAAAGGATGCTATTTGATTTGGAGAAAGAGGAAATTATTTCTAGAGTGGACAAACCAATGGAGTGGGTGTCAAATTTAATTGCTGTAGGTAAACCAAATGGGGATCTTAGGTTATGTTTGGATCAAAAAAATGTGGATGGGGGAATTAAGCGGCCCCAATATATTATTCCTACTATTGAGGAAATTACAAGTCAATTAGGAAATAATACTGTGTTCACTGTATTGGATATGAAGCAAGGGTTTTGGCATATGGAATTGGATGAGGAATCGTCATACTTAACCACATTTCACTCTCCTAAATTTTTATGGAACTATGCATTGATATTTTTGGAGATATAGAAGGAGTTTTTCCAAATTTTGATGACTTGATCATAGCAGCTAAGGATGGAAATGAACATGATGCAGTCTTTCTCTCAAAGTGTTAGAAAAAGCTAGGAGGTGAAGTGTTAAATTTAATCAGGAAACGTTGCAATTTAGAATGCCTAGTGTGAAATTTATGGGCTTTATAATTGATTGGGAATGGGTTCGCCCAGATTCGATTCAAGTAAGAGCCATAAGAGACTTACCATTAAATAAAAAGTCTTTAATGCGTTTTTTGGTGATGGCAAAGTTTTTCTCGAAGTTCATTGCTAATTTTTCTGCTTGTACTAAAAGTTTGAGGGATTTGACTAGAAATTATGTGGACTTAAATGGGGGCCATAACATGATAAGGAGTTTGGTAATTTGAAAAAGTTGCTTACTAATGCACCAGTTTTACACTTCTATGATAACAATAAGTCATTGGAAATACAAACTGACAGCTTACAAGATGGTATTGGGTCGGTGTTGTTACAGGATTTACATCAAGAGCGCTGACAGACACAGAGAAGCACTACTCACAGAATGATAAGGAATTATTTTCCATTGTTGTCGCATTAGAAAAGTTTAATAATTCTACAGATGGCAATTTGGAGCATGAATCTTTTTTTTAAAAACAGGGTATGGATAAAGTATCACCTAGACTTCAAAGAGTGATGTTAAGATTACTTAAGTATAATATAGTTATTTCATATACTTCAGGGAAAGAAATGTATATAGCAGATATACTTTCAAGAGCCTACCTGACCGATGAGGTCACTGATTTGTCATATTCTCTTTTCACTGCTCATTGTAGTGATATTAGCAATGATTTAAATATATCTGAAGAAAGCAAATATTTATTGAAGCAACCGCTAGGGATAAGGACTTGCCAGAATTAAAGAAATTTGTAAATTCCGGCTTGTCCAATAGAAATGATGTGCCTGTTAGCCTTAACCAATATTGGAATATTAAGGATTATTTAGGAGAAGCTGAAGGCTTTTTTTTTTTTTTTAGAATAGATTAGTGGTTCCCAGGACTATATTACAGGATATGCTTGGTATATATCATGAATGTCACTTTGGAATTTTAAAAACAAAACAACGGGCTAGTCAATGTTTGTTTTGGTTAAATATGAGTGCCGATATTGAAAATTTCATTGGCACATGTAACATATGCTTGTCAGTATCTAATAATAATGTAAAAGAACCATTGAATCCATATCCGGTACCAAGCCGTCCTTGGGAACGTGTTAGTTGAGATTTATTTCAGTTTTAGGGTTGTATTTACTTAGTGTGCTATGATTCAATCTCAAATTTGTTAGAATTACATAAAATAAAGAGTAGAGATAATTATGGGAAAAGTCACGTCAAGACTCAAGCCTATATTTGCTAGGCTAGGTGTCCCTGATATCTTGATCAGTGATAATAATCCATTCAATAGCTATTGTTATTTAGAATTTTCAAAAAAAGTTGAACTTTAGGGTAGTTTTTTCAAGTCCTAGATTTAGACAATCTAATGGATTGGCTGAAAAGGTGTTAGTATAGCCAAAAATATTTTAAGGACGTGCAAACTTAGTAATCAGGATGTGTACTATGCCCCGTTAGACTACAGACACTCTCCTGTAAAGAATTTAGGATACTCTCCAGCACAATTAATGATGTCGAGAATGTTAAAGTTTTGAATACCATGCACACTCTCTCACTTCCCATTTCTGTGGACTATGAAAAATTACAAGCGGATAGGAATACTAGTAATGTAACACATGAATATTATTATAACATGGGAGCTGTACCTTTGAAACTATTACAAATTGTATATCCTGTGTTTTATAAGAATAAAATTGAGGATTCTAGAGATAGTTGGAATGACGGAGTAATTGAAAAATTCTTCCATTCAGGCCTTGCTGTATAAGTACAGGTGGAGAAGGAATAATAAGGAGAAATAGAAAATGTATTAGGCATAGCTTTATCAACCATAAAGAACCTCTAGTGGGCCAAGGGTTAACTGATAGAACCGGGTATAAAAATGGGGGAAACATTTATTGTGATTTTGTTGATTTTCATATGAAAAACCAGCAGTAGTCCCCGATGTTTCTGAAAATGTTACCAACAACACCTGTATTATTCAATTGGACTCAAGATCAGCTTGTAATAATAATAATAATAATAATAATAATAATAATAATATTTAGCACCGCGTCTTACTACCAGTTCGGGTTATACGCTTTAAGTACTAATTACGCTAATGGATTAGGAATTGGGAAGGTTGAATTAGAAGAAGTGAACCCGCATTTGCGTGGAGGTAGAGTGGAAAACCATTTAGGAAAAACCTCCCCCAGTTCACCTGACCGAGATTAGAACCTCGATCTCCCCGTCCTCAGCAGTCGAGCTCAACACAACAAGCGCGTTAGCCAACTACGCCACCGAGGCGGGTATCAGCTTGTACTAGGAGCAGAAGCAGAATCCGAGCTCCAAGGCATTTAATGGATTATGACCTGTCAGATTCAGGTTTGAATGAGATTTTGGGACAGGATTAATTACTTTGTATTGTGTGTGGTTTGTTATTATTTTTTGAAGTTGTATTTTTTGAAATCTAATTTGTAAATACTTGAAACAAAAATTGAGGGAAGGTTAAGATATTTGGTTTCTAAAGTGTGGGAACAATGGAAACCAGTGGTTTAAGTATGATGACCTGTGCAGTATCTTATGATCTCTGTATATTATGGCCGGAGGCTTATATTTAGTTTACTAGGTTTACTGATAACACCACTTATGTATTTTAATTATCTAGTTATTAACACAATACAACAGTGCATCTTATTACTGTGAAAACTAGAATATCTTTGTCTAATAATATAAAAAATTGTTTTTATTTTTAATACAAACAACAAGCTCAACCGTTCTGACTAAGCTCCTAGGTTACTTGAACATACATGCCATGTAGGCTCAAGAAACCAGCTATAGTGAAAAGGTTGCAAGACAAAGAACAAAAAAGGCAAATCATCAGAGATCTTTATTTGACCTACACTCAAAGATGCCAAGCCAAAGTATCCAGACCTAGATATCTTAACCTTTAGTAACTTAGTGTATTCGACTATTAACGTTGAGAAGTTTAGGGTTTTACTTAATAAATACTACCCCCTTCTCCGTAAAAAAATATTGTAAAGAATCCTGTAAAACAAAGCTTCAAATCAACCATCATGTCAATATAAAAACAAAACTTATTTACTTATTTTTTTTAATACAGTCCTACCATCACTGTATAGCCCCCTCCCTCTTTTTATCCTCCCTCCTATTTTCATCTCATTCCTCTATAATTTTGTTTGCTCTAGGCGCGAAAGGAATTGTGTATACACCAATCAAACAAATTGTTAAAATCAAATTAATTTTTCAGCTTCCTCCACTTTCATTTACTCCCCTCGTTTCCCCAAATTTTATGTTAATCTTTTTTTTTTTTTTGCGTTCCTCGTCATTACATCTATTTATCTTTCCTCATCCCTACCCCCCGCCCCCTTCAGCATCCCCACTTTCCCTTCAACAATTTTTTTTCCAACGACTATATAATATACTATCGACATTTTTATGAGGAATAAATTAAATTTTCAAATTAAAATATAATCTATCTTACTCGCTGATAATGTAGCTTTATATTGGTGAAAGAATTTTTAAAATCGGTCCAGTAGTTTTTGAGTTTATCCATTACAAAAAAAAAACATAAAAAATCTTTCCTCTTTATAATATTAGTATAGAATAGATAAATGAAAAACGAATAACATGAAATTAACATTGGCCTGAATGCCGATTTATTATCATGTAGCCTTGTTATAATATGTGGACGCTAAAAGGTTGTGTGACTCACCATCCTGGCTCCAGTTGACCCGTCTCGGCAAGATCACGACTCTACAACACTCGTGACACTCTCTAATATTGGACTAATTCGAGGCCTAAGGTTCAATCCCCGTCATGAGTGCTGAGCCTCGCCCAAGTGAAAAGAAGAAGAACGATAGGAAGTAGTTCGATGCGCTCCGTCGGCCATGTTCAGAAAGCTTATAGAACTGTTTTGCCACGCACGTTTGAAGGCGCGTGGAAAGTTAGAGCATATTCTAGAAGCATGCTACCACTTACCCCTCTCTCCCTCCTTTATTCCCGTGTCTTGAGAGCACATGACATATTCTGAGGATATATAATGGCAGGGATATGTGATGTAGACACACATTGCACACTGATTACAAGATGAGCGACGTTGTCATAGGCTAATTAACGTCAGAATATTCTAAATTCCCTTTGGGCGTAATATGTTTCTATCCTATTCAAAATTATCTTTCTGGACATGTAATATTTAAATTGGTTGATAATAAACCCGAAATAAACTTAGTGAATTTGCTCTTAAAGCTATAAAAAAATACTAAATATGTTTTTAGACGGTTAGTTCAAACCGTTTGTCTGCCTTTAATATTATGATCTTTTGAGGGACATTAGTTCCTGTATTCTAACTTAAAGCCTTTGCTTATCCACTGAACGGATGGGTTTTATATCTTTTGGGTACAGCCATTTTTGAACGTTGGTTAAACAGATAGCATCGTTCTTCAGCTCAGTCTATTTTTAACCTTTAGAGGGATTATAATCATTTGTTATTTAATTAGGAGATCGTTTATTATTGTTGGATATGTTGAAAGTTTATTGTATGTTAGTCAAATTCGGGGCCGCGAGTCAGCGAGTTTACACTGTTAGTTTGGCTCTAATATTAAAATTTCTGTACAGCAGTTTCGAGTCGTTAGTTCCAAAATTAGAACTTATGCGTATAATTTCAATGTGTCCGATTTAGTTGGGATGATGTATGTTAAATGGGACCACATTGTTATTGTTTGGGCTAGTTGGGGATTGCCAATAAGGGCAACTAAATCACTATTTCATATTTACTAGATTAATTATTAATACCTGGGCCTTTGATTTGACTGTTAATTGCTTTTACGACGGGGTCAAAGGGAATTTGGTATGAAGGTAAATTTAATTATCTATTATGTCATGTGTTTTGGGTCACTATTTATGAAATTAAGGTGTCCCGCAGTTATCAAATGTTGGTTATCGGAAGCTATCATATTGTATAATGCCGTTTGAGAACTGGAAATGTTATATGGTTCTTAAAACCTGCGTGTGCCCATCATATGAACGTTCATTTCTAAAATATACAATTGTTTAGAGCGTCTAACACTTTATGCTGTCTCACTCGCTCAATGAGCTGTATTTGTTTATTTTCTGAATAAAATAACTCTCTTGTTACCATCCCTGACCGTTATTTATGTGTGATGATAAAAGGGGGTGGGGGGGGGCCTTACAATCAGAGAATAGAATAAGTCTCAAAAGGAACAACAATACAATTTTTAGAGATTGTGGAAAATGCGCAATTGTAGATAAAATCCACAATACTAGTCAGGAAGCAATATATGTACTTAAGTATAAAAACCAACATTAAAAGAAAGCGACCGAATCATATTTAACAAAATTAGAAAATATTCATCGTTAGAAAACAATATCAGTTCAAATGTAAACAGAGTTGATTATTGCAAACAATACGCAAATCAGAATGCTAGCATTGGTGCAACCTATCATTAACACATTAGGACTAAGCTGTTCAAAAGATGGCTCTAACTAAATTATATTAAGATTGTCTTGAATGTCTATACAGATCACATTTCCGTATTCATAAAACATACTTCTATAATACAACTAGTAGAGCTTTGCACGTAACTATACACCTAGATTTAATGTTGATCAGAAAGATGGTTAATCTCATTCAATAACCCTTGAGGCGGGGGTAACGTATACACTAAAATAAATAAGTACTTTCTACCCTATCAGCTAAGTTTTCAATTAACTCCTAACATAATAAAAATATCTAATGTATTTCCCAATAACATTGAACATCAAGAATGTAATACAAAACATCATTAGTACGCTTGGATTTACTTCAACATTATTATTATTATTATTATTATTAGCACCGCGTCTTTCTACCCGTTCGGGTTATACGCACTTACGCTAATGTGTAATGGTAGGGTGATTGTGCGATGAAATGGAGGACCTACAGTTTAACGTGGAATCCGAACCACGGGGGAGGCCTGGCATTCCCCACATTCACAAGATATCTTGTCAGAGGTGAAGGAAGGGTTTGGAAATCAGATAAATCTGTGCCGGGACCGAGGATTGAACCCCTAGACCACCAGGTCACCCACTTCAACAGTAAACATATAGGAAAAGAATAAAGTGCAAGATAGCGCCCAAAGGTTAGATTAAATAATATTGACTTGAGATTAAATCACCCGATCTCTGATCCTTAAAGGCTTAAGACCTTAATACGTCAATATCGAAAACAAATCCTAATGCCAAAAGAAATTAAATTTAGTAAAAAATATATATAAATAAATATGTCGAAAAAATAACCAAATTTAAGCCCTACATAATTTTGACTGGATTTAAGCGATGCCTAGTTTTCAATAATAAAAAAAAACATATCAAAATCATCTCCAAAATAACGATCACTTACATGTTGGTAAGTCCCTAAGACCTATCACCATCAAAGAGTAACGTTCCATTCTGGGTGCTAGCTTATATTTGAATTTGAACAGCGGGTAAAATTGGTAGGGAGATATCACACATCACCAATGAAGTCAGGTGACCTGGCGGTCTAGGGGTAAGGTGTCAGACTTCTGAGCTGGCGGCCGGGGTTCAATCCTCGGTCCCGGCAAAGATTTATCTGATTACCAAACCCTTCCTTCACCTCTGACAAGACATCTTGTGAATGTGGGGAATGCCAGGCCTCCACCGTGGTTCGGATTCCACGTTAAACTGTAGGTCCTTCATTTCATCTCACAATCATCCTACCATTACACATTAGCATAAGTGCGTATAACCTGAGCGGGTAGTAAGACGCGGTGCTAATAATAACCAATGAAGTCATTCACAGCAACTCAGAAATGGCTCTCTCACAGGCGCCTGCGCACATCGCGAGGAAGACCATGAAGGGGTAGGGAGACACACGCGATAGCACTTCTTGCTCATTTCCCCAAGCTTTAGCACCTGCACAGCGTCTTGAATTTGGGTATACCGTACAAGCGAACAGGGGTCACATGCCCATACATGACTTAATTCTTGTTTCCTTGCCGAACTCAAACGATGAGCAGTGTTCTGTGTTGACATGCGTGGAGTGTCCATGATTAGGCGCTGACCTCCTGGTAAAATGGAGTAGGTGGTGTTCGCTCTTTTAAGGTGGCGGAGGTTTGGTGCTATGTTAGTTTGTAGACACGGTACAAAGCATGAATTGAATTGATTAAGGTACGCATACACGGTGACACCTAGAGGCGACACTTGTGTCTAGAGCAGTGTTTTGATCGTCCACACGTACCGGCATTTTTGAGGCTAGATAAGTAACGTACACTCATGTCGAGCTCAAGTGTCAGCAAAATGTGTCGCTTCTGTATACACGACTCTAGACTTCAGCTAGATTGTAGGTCCACTTGGCCACTGGTCGTTCAACATGGACGAACATATAGGTACTAGCTGACGTGGTAGCCGCTTGTGTGGTGATAAATAGGAAACACAGAAGAAGAAAAGTGTGGAAAAAGGATTGGGTTAAAAAAATATCGAATTTCGATTGCATCAACACATTACTTCATGAACTAAAACATGGGGACGAAAAGATTTACAAAAATTCCTTGCGTATGTCAGCTTTGGATTTTGATCATTTGGTTGAAAATGTTACACCAGTAATAAAGAAAGAAGATACTGTTATGACAAATATTATACCATCTGGAGAAAGATTGGCACAAACACTATAATTTCTGGCGACAGGTAAGATACCTGTAATAGATTAATTTTTACCAAACTTGAGATAGAAATAGAGTTATGTCAAACTTTACACTGTTTGGCACTAAGCCCGGAGCCGTATTTTTAATGTCTGGTTAAAATTAGCCTATTATACTTCGTAAAAATCCCTCCCAGTATCAACTCTTTCCAAATGTCAGAATTTTCTTTTTTAGATGACTCCTATCATTCTCTGATGTTTTTATTCAGGATTCCAGTGCATATAATTTCCAAAATTGGTCTAGAATGCTGTCAAACCATATTTGAGGTTTTGAAGGTATGTAAAAAGTTTTAAATTTTAAATAGAATTTATCTAAGCAATCCAATGCCTATTTTTTTATATTTTTTATATTTTTACATCCGCTCCCATCTTCAGGCTTTTTTTTTTTTTTTTTAATTATGTTATATCCATACGTTTGATGTCTTTGTTTAGTTTTTAGTTAAAAAGGGCTTGAATATGTGAGCAAATAAATAGTGAAACGTCCCCTGAGAAATATAAATATTATAAAAAATTGTAAAAAAAGGATTAAATTGCTTAAAAAATTTGATGTAAAATATGTAGATCGTACAAATAATAAAAAACTGTATAGCTATATTTAAAAAAAAATCTGAATTCAAAACATAAATTAGCCCACAGATTAATGAAAAAGTTGGCAGTATCATCTGCATCATCGGTAGACCATGTGCTCATGAGCGTTACTGCTGTGGACGCATCATCCAACACTTCCATTTCCAAAATGGCTGCTTGGGTTTTGCGTTTAAGTCATTTTCCCTGATAGTAAATTCCGTATTGCTGAGGCTACAAAGTTTACAAAAATTTAGGCGTCATCATCAGGAGTCTTATTCTAGTTCATAATTTTTAGCGCCTTCTCCAAAACTTCGTCTTCATTTTAGATTATTTGCGGATCTTTTTTCTGCGTATCTTCTGGCGGTGGTCCCACTGATTTCTCATTTTCACCTTCTTCGTGTGATTCCTAACTAAAGTTTCAATAAATTACTATATTTATTAAACATACATTTTGTGAATAATGAAAGTCTATTATAATCTTCTATAGTAGATACTATAATTTCGACATAATTAATGTCGTCATCAGACCTAAAAATTACAAATTATCATTGAAAATTATAAGTAACAAAGACTATACTATCCTTAAAAAAAAAAATCAAATATGGAATATAAACTCTACAATGAATACGAAACTAACCCGCCTCGGTGGCGTAGTTGGCTAAAGCGCTTGTCGTGTTAAGCTCGACTGCTGAGGACGGGGAGATCGAGGTTCGAATCTCGGTCGGGTAAACTGGGGGTGGTTTTCCTAAATGGTTTTCCACTCTCCCTCCACGCAAATGCGGGTTCACTTCCTCTAATTCAACCTTCCCAATTCCTAATCCATTAGCGTAGTTAGTACTTAAAGCGTATAACCCGAACGGGTAGTAAGACGCGGTGATAAATATTATTATTAATAGGAAACTACATTTTTTTCACAGTTTCCTTCATCAGAGGACGAATGGAACAACATTGCATGTGATTGTACCATGACGATTGTACAATGTAAAATCCCCGCCAAAAAACATTTCATGGACTTATCCCATTTCATCGTTGCTTCCCGCCATTCAGGTAACGTCAACTTATGAAAAATCACTCGACTGAAGGAGGTGTGCACAAAAACGTTTTGAACAAAGTGTGTACATTTTCATAAAATTCTGCCAGGATGCCGTCTCCCCAAGGTTTGGACAACGCTTAGGCATGTGAGCTTGGGGAAGAAAATAATAAGTTCTCCTGATTGTCCCCCCACGTGCATCTCCAGACAAATATTGCAGTGCGCATGCGTCTGTATAATATCGCTGAGTGGACGTTGATGACAGCATTAAGGATTACATCATATGTTCTCTACCCCTACCGGCTTTCCCCAGCTGAGAAGGACTGCTTAAAAGACAGTGATTATTATTGTGATTTACTCTTTGATGTCCTGCGAGTTGTAGGGACTTACCCTTGATATTGTAAGTTAAAATTCATTTTCGGCATGTTTATATTTTTTTTAATCAAAATTACATTTTTGGGTATAACTATTTAAGATCTTGTGAGGGAAAGTACTTATTACGTTTTGGCCCAGTTTCATTTATTTTTGTTTACTAAATTTACGTTTTGGTCTAATTTGTACGATAAATTTATGTCTGGTGTCAGTGAGGCACCAGACTTCTCATCCATGTTAAAATGATATTGAATGATTTGAAATAAACGCCATGCGATGGGCGCCAATTATGATGTCACTGTATTATATATTGATATTTGATCCACGATACGGTGCCAATTAAGATGATACGGTTTTATAATGATATATTGCCATCTTGTTTGAGCACTAATTCTAATGATATCGGGATTTTATTGAGGTGGCGATGCGTGTTTGCATTGCTGTGCATTTATCATACGATTATGTTATCTGAGTATATTTGATACTCATAATTATGAAATTATAAAGAATTTTGATGTTGCACACGTTTTATTTAACTGATTACATCGTCGGTACTGAATAAATGATATTAAATGAACTGATTTACGGATTTTTTTCTACGATATTACATGATCCGTATTCCGTGTTCTGTGTAATGTTATATTCTCTATATATTCATACGCAAAAGCTGCTTATATATGACCTACCCCTTACCTCTTGGACCCCTTGTCATCAGTGTTAAAACTAATGGAAAATATCCTGGCAACAGGTGTTGTGAAGGCTGACTTCCTATTGGGTAGAGAGAGCCAGCGTCTCTTGATTTTTTGTAAGCACTACGGAGTTGATCTTTGAAAAAAAAAATAGTTTTATGGTGCAATACATTGACATTATTTCTGAAAAGCGCGTGACTCTCCATGGATGAAGTATTAAAAGGATATTTTATATACAGTTAATCAAAGAAAAATACCCTTCATCCATGACTTTTTTTTAATACATGAGAGGAGTCCAAATTAGTATACTTACAATGTGTATTCATCACAAGTAAGTAGCTCGCGTTTGATGCATTTTTTTAAAAATCTATTCAATATGTCAGTATGAAGAGTAAGTCTGTATAACATATAACTTTATGATTAGCATAAATTACTAAATGGCGTCTAGGACGATACTATTCTGTATAGTTGTCATGGTAGGAGTAAACTTTTTATATGCCTAACTTAAATATATGTGTCTGTTATTGCGACTAGCCCACTTCTCGGATAGTTGATGCCGCCTTTAGATGGATTAATTGTATGTATAGTTAAGGGCAGAATTCTCCTATTATATTTTCTTAATGCTATATATTTTCTAGTATTCTACTTTGGTATTGTAAAAGGTAAGGCTATCTAGTGTTAGAATGAGACCATATGTCGTGTATTAGCCTCGATGGCCCATGTTAATATTTTGATTTGTTTTTTTGGTAAAACTCATATTTCAATGATTAGAGTTTCAAAGAATACAATATTTTTTATGGGGTTTACGCATATCTCCGGTTATTGTAATTACGCTACTAATTTACTACATTTAAAACTTGTTGTCTGAGAATAAACAAGCTTGTATAGCCTATTAACAATGTTTATATGTCCTTTTTTAAGACTTGCATTATTATGATCAATTACTCTATATCTGCTTAAGATAATTTTCATTCTCTCCGCTATGTTTACTATGTTTGTGGAGAAACCAACATGGGCTGGATATATAGTGATATTCAAATTACGAATCCCTGTAGAATATAGTTATTTTCATTAGTTATACTTTTTTGTATGACTATGTACACTGGTCGGTAGCTTGAGCCTGCTATGGATGTAAAGGAAACCAGCCGAACTGTTGGTACATGATTTTGAAAAGATATGGAATTTTCCCAATTGCATTGGAGCTCTGAGCGGTAAATATAAGTCCATGCAAAAGCCATCACATAGCGGAAGCATTTGTTATAATTACAAACACACATTCATCGTTGTTTTGATGGCTATGGATGATGCAAATTACAAATTTATTTATGCTGACATCGGCTGCAATGGAAGAATGTCAGGTGATGGTGTCTTTCAAAATTGCTCTTTATCGAACGCTCTGGAAACCAATTCACTAAACATACCCGAACCGAGACCTCTTCCGAGAAGAGATAAACCGGTTCCGTTCGTGATTACAGCCGATGATGCTTTCCCATTGAAACCTTATATAATAAAACCATTATAAGAAATACTATTTTATTAGAATAAAAAAGGTGAGAACTGTCATTTCGGCTATCGTATGTTTGCATAACTTTCTTATGACTAGAGATTCACGACAAATGTATGCACCACCTGGTGTTTTTGATAATGATACAGAAAAGGGAATCACGAATTGAGGTTGAAGAGATGAGAATTTACTTAATTGCACGTTCTTTCAGCTAATGAGAAATCTCGTACATAATTACAGTAATTATAGTAAAGAAATATGAGAAGAGTTAAAAAAAACAATTGTGTCATCCAATGGTGAAGTGCCTTGGCAATACAGGTACATATAGGTCATACTTAGTATCAGTGTTTATTAGCATTTGTGTTGTTTAAATATTTGTATGCATCATTAAAATAAAATGTTAATATTAAAATACAGTGTAGTACTTAAAAACTTGGTTTGTGTTTCTGTACAATTTGAGGAAGACTGCATGAGTTATAGAGATTCAAAGAACTCCCATTTGCTGGTGTACAATTATTTACCAGACCCTTGTACACTTTTCCTCTTCCTTGTTTTCCTTAATTCGTTATTAAATTGAGTGCTCAAGTTATGAAATTTCTGGCTGACTTCTCCCACGCTCGTCTCAAATTGGTGTGCGAGTTTTTTTTATTGCACAGGTAGGTTTTGTACGATTTTGATAAACTTTCAAAGAAATATCTCACAGCACCGGCATGCCTTCAAAAAGTAATATTACAAGTTTTTTTTTCTTTTGTCCACTCAAAACTTGGCATTGTTAAACTATGAACCCACGACGAGAGTGTCGACACCCACAAAATATTTCCGGAAGATTGGAAACTCACGAGAGCGCTCCACGAAACTGAATCCAATCTGTTCACAAGGAATTTCAGAGAGATTGGCGATACTGGAACTTTGTCTAGCGACACCAGTCTAGGACACTATACACACGACGACGCTTAGTGTATACACTTGATGGGTGACCTGGTGGTCTAGGGGTAAGGTGTCAGACTTCTATGCTGGCGGCCGGGGTTCAATCCTCGGTCCCGGCAAAGATTTANTTGTGAATGTGGGGAATGCCAGGCCTCCACCGTGGTTCGGATTCCACGTTAAACTGTAGGTCCTTCATTTCATCTCACAATCACCCTACCATTACACATTAGCGTAAGTGCGTATAACCCGAATGGGTAGTAAGACGCGGTGCTAATAATAATAATAATATACACTTGATCTAGACACAAAGCATCATAGTATATACGTAGACCCCGACCCCTTAGGTCAGCTAGTAGTGCGTCTGCCTACGGAGCTAAGGATCCCGGGTTCGATTCCTGGCATGACCGAAAAATGTATCATTGGTGAAATGTTGGTTTATCCTTTAACTTGAATTAACGACAGGGGGCTGGATGTTGTGTCTGTCCTAAATTTAAGATTAGCCTAATTACTACATAGGCGTATAGCCTGAACAGGTAGTAAGACGTGATGCTAATAATAATGATGATAATAATAACAATAGTAAATTTTACATTGTTTCTAAATTATATGGTATATAAAATTAATTATATGCTAATCTAAATATCGGGATATAGGATAGCTTAAACACACATGTTTCCTCTCAAACACAAAAACGCTATCTCTCAAACATTCACGTTTCCTCTCAAACACACACACTAAATCTCAAATACACACCACCTATCAAAAAGAAACACACACACACTCCCTCTCAAACACACATGCTCCCTCTCAATTACACACTCTCTTTCAAATACACACATACACACACATGTCTCAAACACATGCTAGCTTTTAAATTCACATGCTATTTTACACACGCACAGTTTTTCCTGACATTTGACTAATCGATGATACTTAGCTTTGTATATACCCTATTATTCCATTGATTCCTTTAACACAGGGTTTTGAACTTTATTAGCTGGAATATCTGCTGCTAAGAAAGCGCGGCAAATATATGTTTTGAAATTTATTTAGCAATGTGATTCTAGAAGCTTTGTCTTCGAATAATTAAAAGTTGCTGTTTTGATGATGCCTTCAATGAGGCATTCTTCACATGCTTTATGAGTGACTTGAGATCTCATGTTGGTAGTGACAATTTTTCACAAAAATTACAAAATAGAATAACACCATCTGTCTTAAACACATTGCTATATTATCGCACGTAGCCAATTAAATTATTAACAAACTTTGAGGTGTTTGGACGTATTATAACTTCACAACTGCTATCTTGTTACTGAAATAAGTTTTACTGATAAAAATAAATTAAACTTTGAGATTATAGTTCAATGATCACACCACACAACAAGATAGTGAAAATAATGCTTAAGCCTCTTATTAGACACCTAAAAAGCAGATTTTTTGAGTTCGAAACGAATAATTATCGAATCGAATCATATGCAGAACTGGTTAAATTTGCTAAAATTATGGAATTAAAAAAAGTTACAGATTTAAAAACAACATTAGATTAGTTTTGGACCCTGGTCCTATAAGTTCATCAACATGATCACGCGGTAAAAAGCAACATCTTTTATGGTGATTTCAAGCTATTTTAATTTATAATATTGTCCATCCTCAATGTTATCACATTTGTTAACGTATTATTCAAGGGCTCAGACAAATAATATACCCAGACACTCAGCCTCCAGGTTAAATTGGTTGCGTTCCTTTTTCAAGCTTGAGTCCTTCAACACTAGGATCGCTACATTCAGTCCTATGACCACCCAGCACTGACACTAGCGCAGCCCAGTGTTGAAGGACTCAAGCTGGCAAAAGGAGCGCAGCGAAACTCCCGTATGGTTGAGAGTCTGTATCTATTATTTGTCTGTGTCCAAGGGTGAGATTATAGTGTGTACCCACCGCTATGAAACTCCTTACTCGTAGCATGAAAAAGTTCTAGTTCCACTGATCAGATATTGAAGCCAAATAGCGCTAGTATCTTAGCATATAAGCATGTGCGTAATTCAAATATTATAATGAAGTTTGAACTACAACGTTTCCATTTGATATTTTTATTAATATGGTGAGTAGATAAAATAATTAAGATGACCAAAAAAAAGGAGCTTTTTAGTAAAATATGTTGAATTTATCACTCAAGTAGTCCATTTACTTTGTTCATCTTAATAACTATCTAGTAGTACATCATTTCCACTTTTTTTCATTCTTGTATGTGGCGCCAGTAAGGTTAAAACGTAGCCTACTTTATTCTGTACCATTTAATAATGTTATACTCTGTATAGTTACATATTAACACATTTAAGTTAGTACGTACGGTTTATTATACTAAACCTTAACAGGTTATGGGCCCAGTAGTGCGGATCAATGTGTTAGTGAATAAAGTACAATGTTAAAATGATTTGTACGTTGTGAACGGACACGCCGGCACGCGAGAGACGTCATTTTTTGATGGTCTTTTTTCTTTGTGAGTGCTCGAAGAATTTCAATGTAGTGGATTTGTTTTTTGTGAAAAGAGCATAAAGGTTACTTACAAAGATAGATAAAGTCTAGAATTTCCACATTCAGAAAGTTGATGGTAATAATGTTCAACTGTGGAAATATCAAATGGAAATAATATTGCGTGTGGAGAAAATTATGGATATAATAAATGGCAAGAAGGAAAAACCAGCAACAACTGAAGTTGAGGTTAAGATATGGAACGACGGGAACGAAAAAGGAATGCTGATGATTTCAACGGGACTTGAGTATAGTCAATTACAAACAGTCATCTCATGTGAGACGGCGGCTCAGATGGGGAATCGCCTCAAGAACGTTCATGAACAACGTAGCTCTGTAAATAAGGTTAGTCTCAAGCAGCAGTTCTTCTGCTATAGGATGAATCCAAACGATAATATTGTTCAGCATATAAGTACGATAGATTCTATGGCGCTGTCATTAGCGGACGTTGGAAAAGCTGTTTCCGACGTAGACAGAATTGCAAAAACACTCAAGAGTTTTCCAAGTAGCTTCAGTGCGTTCATAAGTGCGCGGGACTCGTACGCCGAGGTAATGCAGACATTTTAGAACCTAACCTCTCGACTTCTCTGGGAAGAGAAGTGGCTCATGCAGAATGATGATGTCACTACAGCGTTTGAAGGCTGAACGTTCGGAAAAATTACAAAAGTATGAAAAGTCAAACGTCCCACAATGACGAGAAGAGAGAAAATCACGAACAATTTAGTGGTAAGAAGATTATGAAATGTTTTTACTTTGGTCGGGTGTGTCATAAAAATACAGTGCCGCAACTGGCTAGCGAAAAATAATGATCGAAGTAAGCCGGATGAGTCGAAGCATGTTGCTTTAAGTGATGAATACAAACATGTTTCTGCTCGTGTATGTGAAACTGTGTGGCTGGCGCACAGTGCTACGTCAAAACGTATGACCTATCATAAGGAGTAGCTTCCTGTGCTAAATCCAATAGACAATTAGAGTGTCGTACAGATTGGGGATAATTCGTACGTTCAAGCGAAAGGTATCGACTCTGTAGCAGTGTTAGCAATTGTAAATGGACAGTGGGAGCTTTGCATACTTGAAAATACTTTGTATCTTCTCAAACATAAGAAAAATCTATTTTCAGTAGGAGCGGTGACTAGTAAACAGTTCAAGGTGATTTTCGATGAAAGAAAAATTGACGTACAGATTCCAGCACAGAATCGAGTTGTTGTAACTGGGATTAAGATGTTTAACCAATGTTACAAGGTGCTTTTCAAGAATAAAACTGTTGGGCAAGCCAATTCAACAAAGGAGTCAGTGACGCTATGACATGAATGACTGGGACATCCAGGCATCAATAGCTTCAAGACCATGGCAAGTCAGGAACTACTACCATGGTTAAAGGTGAACAACATAGACAAGCTTCTTTGTGAGTCATGTAAATTTGGTAAGACACATCGACTGCCATTTTATGAAAATCTTAATCCTCATTCAAGTAACCCTGGCGAGTTTATATACACATATGTCTGTGGGAAAATGCCGGTTCCGTTGCTGGGGGGGAGCCAATTATTTCTTGCTATTTAAGGACGACTGCACGTCATATCGTTTTGTGTATTTTATTAATTACAAAAGTGATGTTTTTGATACGTTCATACAATTCCAGCAGATGATAGACACACAGACTGGAAACAAAATAAAAATACTTAATAGTGACAATGGTATCGAGTTGGTGAACGAAAAATTTACAGAGCATTTTAAGAAAACCGGGACTATCTGAGAGAGAACTGCTCCATATTGTGCGGAACAGAATGGGCGTGTCGAGCGGGAAAATTGAACCATTGTGGAATGCACTAGGAAAATGCTGATTGACGCAAAACTTCCGGAGGAACTGTGGGCTGAGGCAGTAAATCTGAGTGTTTACATTTTAAATCGGCGGCCAAGCAAGGTAAACAATAATGTGACACCATTCGAGCAGTTTACTGGAAAAAAGGTAACTTTGAAGCATATGCGTAAATTTGGAGCAGACGCTTATGAGCATATACCCAAGCAAGCCCGTACTAAACTTTAAAGCAAGGTTAAGAAGGCCATTTTTATTTGGATATGACGGTAATAATACTAACTACATATTGTATCAACCAAGTAGTAGAAAAGTCACAGTAGCTCGGGACGTTGAATGTAATGAAGAAATTAGTAAAGGTGCCGTAATTAATGATCCAGAATTTTTCATTTATAATTTAACTTCACAGAACAATGAACCAAAAGAGCAAGAATTCAAGGAAAGTGTTACCACATCTGAGAAGAATGCCAAACAAGGAGGTGGGCCTATACAAGACAAGAGTGATACAGGGCCAACACTTCGTAGAAGAGATACTCTAAGACCGCCAAAACGATTTGATGTTTGTCAAGTATCCATTGAAAAAGCATGTGCAGCAATTTATGAGGAGCTTCAAGCATACCAGGAAGCAGTTACTGACACGTATTCTAAGGAATGGATCGCTGCTATGGAGGAAGAGATGATATCTTTAATTAATCACGAAACTTGGACCTTGACAAATCTACCTTCAAATTGACAAGCTATGGCCTGCAAGTGGGTATATAAGATAAAAAAAAAAGGAGGCCAGATGGGACTATTGAGCGCTTCAAAGCACGGTTGTGTGCAAAAGGATATTCACAAAAGGCAGGTATTGATTATACGGATACAATTTCACCAGTAATCAGGTATGATTCAATCAGAATACTTCTTGCACTTGCAACTATTTATGGCATGGAAATGATACAGTTTGACATAAAAACTGCGTTTCTATATAGGGAACTGCTAGAAGAATTGTTTATGAAACAGCCAGAAGGTTTCGAGAAGAGTGATCCAAACATGGTCTGCAAGTTGAGGAAGAGTTTGTATGGACTAAAGCAGTCTTCACGTTGTTGGAGTAAGAAATTCCTGGAATTTTTAAAATCATTTGAATTCAAGCCTTTGGAATCAGATCAATGTGTTTTCAGAGCAACGATTGATAACGTAGAAGTTTGGCTTGCATTATGTGTGGAAGATGGAATGCTAATAAGCACTCACTCGGAAATTTTGACACTTGTGATAATAGAGCTTAAGGCACAGTTCGAGATGAAAGAAGAAGACAGCAATTATTTTGTTGGAATTGAGATCAAAAGGGACAGAAAAACTAGGAAAATGTTTTCAAGTCAACAAGGATATTTTGAGAGAGTACTGAACAAGTTCTCTATGCAATATTGCAAATCCCAAGCAGTACCAGATGATCCAAATCTGGTTTTACATAGTAATGATGAGAACTCTAATAAGGTTCTCGATGTACCCTAACGAGATGCAGTTGGAAGCTTGATGTTTCTTGCTATAGTAACACGTCCAGATATTGAATTTGCAATTAATTAAGCAAGTAGATTTTTAAATGGGCCACAAGACATTCATTGGACAGCAGTTAAAAAGATAATTTGTTATCTAGCTGGGTACTAGGAGCTATGGTATTTGCTACCAAGGAAATCAACCTGAGTTAACTGTATATTCAGATGCTGACTATGCTGGGGATGAAACTACAATAAAATCTACAACGGGATATATCAGTCTTTTAGCAGGAGCACCAATCATCTGGTCAGCTCATCGACAAGGGTGTGTCAGTAGGTCAACTACAGAAGCTGAATATATAGCAGCAGCTTAAGAAAGTGTGCGGCTAAGAATGATGCTTGAAGAACATGATTTGATTTCCAGTGAGACTACCACATTCTTCGTGCACAACCAAAGTGCAATTAGGCTGGCTAAGAACTGTGAACATCACAAAATTACCAAAAACATAGATGTTAAGTACCATTACATTTGCGAGTGTGTAGAAAACCATGTTGTATCTGTCCGATATGTGCGTTCTGAGAACCAATTAGCAGACTTTTTAACTTAGGCTTTACCACAAAAGAAATTTTGTATGAATAATATAATATTTAGCACCGCGTCTTACTACCCGTTCGGGTTATACGCTTTAAGTACTAATTACGCTAATGGATTAGAAATTGGGAAGGTTGAATTAGAGGAAGTGAACCCGCATTTGCGTGGAGGGAGAGTGTAAAACCATTTAAGAAAATCCACCCCAGTTCACCCGACCGAGATTCGAACCTCGATCTCTCCGTCCTCAGCAGTCGAGCTCAACACGTCAAGCGCGTTAGCCAATTACACCACCGAGGCGGGTAATTTTGTATGAATCGTGAATCTGTGTCAATTAGAGATATCAATGAACAAATAGTGGGAGTGTTGAATTTATGACTCGAGTAGTCCAGTTACTTTGTTCATCTTAAGAACTCTCTAGTAGTATGTCATTTCCGCCTTTTTTTTACTCTTGTACATTGCGTCAGTGGGGTTACAACGTAGCCTACTTTATTCAGTATCATTTAATAATGTTATACTCTGCATAATTAAATATTAACACATTTACTTTAGTACGTACGGTTTATAAAGGGTTTAAATTTGCTTGGTTATGCAATAAATATATTATTTCTTATCAAATTTAGCTTGGTATATTGTATATGTGGAAAGGGGGAACATATGGTAAAAATAATCGAGAAATCGATGTAAATGACATGTATAAGTCTCTAGGGGCCAAAAGAGCAGCTGCACTTCCTGGATTTCATGCACTCTCAGGGGTAGATATAACAGGTTCCTTCAGTAGCAAGGCAAAGATGTCTTTTTGGAGAAGATTCATGGATGCACCGGACGATGTCTTAGAGGCACTCATTTCTCTTGGAGAATCGGATGACATTTCTGAAGAAACATTTTGAGCCCTAGAGAAATTTTGTGCTTCCTTTATCTTAAACCTGATCCACAAGTCACACTTCAAGTCCTCTCTGATCTCAGGTGGTGATACTGTTCACAGAAGCAGTCTCAAGGAGAGAGCATGCCCCCTACAACTTCCTCACTACGCCCAGCTATTTGAGGTTGGCACTACCAGTGAATGGAATGGTAGAGAGATGTCAAGCCCCACACCAACCTCCCATTACCATCCGATTATGGCTGGGTACAAGTAAATTGTAGATACGAACCAGTAATGTGTGGCATTCCTTGTGCCCTGGAGAACATAGTTAAATGTTCTTGCAAGAAGGGTCGCTGTGCTCGCTTTACCATGCAAATGGGCATCTCAGAAACCTCCTTTGCTCTGCACAGAGATGTGCGGTTGTGGTGCTGATCAAGAACAATGCGATAACACAGAGTTTAATGAATTGATAAACAGTGATGAGGATATTAATTGTGGGGATGAAGTTTTGTTTTAAAATGTATCACTTCATTTATGCAAAAACAATACTTTAATTACGATATGAACTAGTAAAATCATCATCTCTTCCTGAAACTTGTATCAAACTATAGTGCGTTGAATACAAAATATCACCAGTGTAAATATAATGAATATGTAGTGTGTAGAGTATTCATATTATGCAAAATATTTATTGTTATATTATGACAAGTATTCTGGAGCTGATAGGAAACAATAGTCTGTACGACATTGACTTATCGCAGTGTTAACATAATCAAAATGTAAATTAGTTATATGTGTAACATAAATATTCTGATTTCGACTAACCCTATCGAAAATGTTGAGGTATCACACTGTATTATATCACCAATTTTTGGAAATCAAATAACTAAACAATGTTTTCTCATTGAGGGGGCCATAGCCCCCCTCAGCGCATTTATCAAATGTCTACCATTGATATTCGTGCTATACTGATTTTTGTGAAAATTTTAAGGTATTGCTTGGTGTTGTATCACAAAATATCCCACGGAATATTATTTTAATACATAATCCAACCAACTATAAACAAACTGGTTAGAAAACGGAGTTGGGGACAATCGCGTAGTTGTCGCCGAGCAGAACCATAATCACTACGCACCGGTTACTATGTTGGATCAATGTTGATACAAACGTATTGTAATCATCCCAGTTACCTAAGAAGTAAACTAGCCGCACGTGTGAGATAGGACCGCATATTCCCCTTGTGGCTGTTAACTCTGAATAAACATATCAAAAATATAAGCGATTTCAATTATAGCCTGGTTACAAATCACATCAACATGATCAGTATAATTTCAGAACGCATGAATTCTTAATAGTGAACCCTGTTATTACAAAATGTAGCGCCCCCCGCGAACTATTAACTGTGGACGAGAAGTCATTACACTATACACTCTGACACTAAGGCCTCTCTTTAACACTGCCCACAGTTATATTTGACTTACCAGGTCTGTACAAATGTTAGTCTGACCCTGCAGCTTAAATCCCAGGCTCCTTAGTATTGCAGTCGCCAGTAGGCTAAATCATGGCGTACTAACGATCATCCTGAAACGATACAATCATTCACACCAGTTAGTTATGCGTATATAATTGTTTGATTTATTAACTTTTAGTTATCTTAAGCCCAATTGTGTTGAATAGTGCTTATACAAAATTAATACTAAAAAATAAGTTCTAATGCAAATTATTTTAGCTTTTGGCAATGATTGAGTGTATCATGGGCGTAGCAAAGGGGAGGCAGCTGCCCCCTGTCCCCTAAATCAAGTAGATAAATAAAAACACTTAACTAGAAGTAGAAATAAAATGTACGTGGGGAAAGTTAAGGTTGGACATAATTGGTTTTGGAATACCTTAATTATGGCTAAACATACCACAACAGTACTCGTATGTCTCTATTAAGCTCTTTTCTTACTCTATGCTGGTCAACCATCAACCTGTAGAGTGAATCAAGTGCCTTTCAATGTTCAGGTGTTATTTGGTCACAAGAAACTAATATAAGAAAACAAAATTATCTTGCTGTCGATAATCTCCCCAGTCATGTTTTGTGGTACTTATGACTTGCCTCTGAGGGGAAAAGAGCAACCTGGATATGTATTTCAAGACCTGATCCATTTCCAAATTGATGCCGGGGACCAAGAACTGAAACGTCACTTTTATAAGTCCATAAGTAAAAAAATGCGGCTTATATGTCCCCCAAAACCAGAATGAAATTGTTGATCTATGCGCTGCTGTAATCAAAGATGATATAATAGAAGATGTGAAGAAGGCATACACCTTCATCGTACTGGGCGATTAGACCGTTGATATATCAGTGAAGGAGCAGTTGTCAATCGTATTTCCTTCTTCGACGACAAGAAAATGAAACGTCGGGAGGATTTGGTGGTTTTTGTGGAGTTCCCTGCCATCGATGCCACTACGATTGCAACAGCTTAAGAAGGACTTGACCCGGAGAAATGTGTAAGCCAGGGTTATGACGGATGCTCGGTTATGGCTGGAAAGGACAGTGTCGTGCAAACAATTTTAAGAAAAAAGTATGAAAAAGCCATGTTTTCCATTGTGCAGTATATCACACAAACTGAATTTTGTAGTGAGTGACTTGAACATTGTTCCAGAAATACGCAATATCATCTCCACTATCAAGGACATAACGTTTTTCAGAGAGTTATTGTTGAGAAGAAAATACGCTACTCGGTGAGACGCGATGCTCACAAAAGTAATACAGTTTTCAACGAGAATTTTGTGAGCACCGTTGAAGAGTTGGAGAGATTATCACTAGAAGGAAATGGCAAGACGCGTAAACAGGCATTCCAGCTACATTCTGCTGCCACCAAAGCTCAATTCAACGTTGCTGTCGCCAGGAGAAAACATCATCAAATGAACAATGTATATAAATAGAGTTTTGAATTTAAGTATGACTTGAACGGGTACTAAGACGCGGTGAGAATAAATAAATGCAACTCAATGCTTTGTGTTAATTTTGAGTGCCTAACATAACCCAAATCTATTTCAAACTAGTTTGAAAGTTATAAATAAGACACATTGACACACATAAGTATCCCTCTAAACCAGAGTTTCTGAAAGCTTTGGCGATGAAGTACGACCACCAAATGGAAGCTATGTGCACTGGGAACCCGTCGGTACCCTGGGAGTAGAGGGTATGACGGTTGAAAACTATGGGGGGAAAACATTATTTTGAGGCAATTCCATTTTAGGACTATAAATAAAAGAAAACAATTAATTTATTAAAGTAAATGTTTAAAATATTCACATAATTACATTGAACTAGTAAGTAATAGCTCTGTGATTATTTTTAACATTCTAAACCTCATAATAAGTAATTTTTCAGATTTATTGAATTAAGGTCCGGCATAGTATCGTATGCGTATGTTGTATGAACAGTAGTGGTATGGTAGCAGCGTGGTATTGTATTTCCATGACGTTCTCGCACATCGAGATCGTATGTATGACGTATACCCCAAGAGTTTTTTCCCCCACCACACCTCTAACTTCCAATTCGCCTCATGAGAGCAATGCAGGGAAACATAAGCAAGTGTGTTGCTGTTCTGTTAAAATAATGAGTGATACCTTGTCTTCTTCCTCTGATGAGGTCATTGTGGTAGCGGCTATGTTGATGGAGAGAGAGAAAAGGAAAAGTAAGTGGATATAATTATATCAGAAAAGAGTTTGGGTAGTTTTTTACACTGCTCAAGAATTTGATCCATGACTATATACAGTAGGTATTTGGTGTACTTCAGAATGAGTTATGAAAATAAAGTTTTAAACTTTAATTTTATGATCTGGTCTCTATAGGAGACCTCACTGACGCTTGGCAATAAATAAATTAATAGCCCACATGTACAATTCAGTAATCAACTTAAATCTGCTTGCCTGTTCGTTGGGTAATTACAGCCAATGTGTTGTCCTTGTAGTTAGTGTCATAATATAACGGATCCCCAATATAATAAATAACTTTGTTCTTTTGTACAGCAATAATTAGCTTATCTACAAAATTGCTAATTTCACAATTCTAATACAATTCAATAACAATACCGCCTCACCAGGAGACTTTATAGTAGACCGGATTGGGCGAGAGGAGTGGTTGAAAGGGTATAGTGGGGACAGGCAACGCCCGCCATGACAATATTGTACGTGTGTTTTCGCTTTCAAAAGTGTGTGTGCGAGGATCTAAAGCGGAATGAAAATCAACGCACCGTACGTATACGATACTATGCCGCTACTATGGTGCTACGACAGGTGCCTGTGAGTTCCGCTCCATAGCAAAGGATGCCAAGAGAGAAAAAAATCTACAATACTTGTGTGATACCACACGCATACGATACTATGTGGGTGTACGAGGACCTTTAAGGTCGGTCAGTCTTATATTTCTATAAGACGTGTGTCTACCTAATAAATAAATACGGCATAGTAAGAATATTTAATATTTTGTATTTCAAATGTTTGTATTATATATTATCAACATTATTTAATCCATTATCATTGCTAAACTTCCTGGGATCATAAGGACCACTTGATAGGCCACCGCGGACCACCATAGGTCCGAGAAACACACTTTGATACATTGAATTCTCTTCAATTTGAAATTTTGGCTAATATGTCATTGTAAGTTGGAACGATTACTGAGTTGGCATACCTATATATTTAATAATTAAAAATTGACTTATCTATTCTGTTGTTAAATTATTATTTTTTAAGTCTACAGCTATTAGGAATCAGATCATTCAACTAAAAATCTCACTACAAATGCGTGCATTTGTCGTAGGATTTCCTAGAAATGCATTTTATTATTATTTTAGAAAAACTATAACTTGACTAACTAGTGTATCTATAGTTCATTGATATTCCAATTAAATGTGTCCTAGTTTCTAGTAAAAATAAAATTTATTTTAAAATCAACCAGATGAATTTTCAAAATAAATCAATAAGACTTATTTCTTTTTTGGAAACTTAATTTTTGTTTTTAAATTGAACAAAACAACACATGCCAATATTAGTGTGTTGACTTTTATTTTTTTAAATCAGGTCCAGCTTGTTTTTAATGCAGTCTATATCTAAAAGTTAAATACGAGTATTATAATTATTATTATATAGTTAATTAGACTGTAATAGTCAGTTACAATTGACTTGGCTGGTTTAGGAACTATAAGATAAACTAATTACGATGGTTTTATTTTGGGATCTATAACCATCTTTTTCTCTCAAGATTTCCTATTCATAATTAAGACATATACACATTATTTTATATTGATACTAAACTAACAAACTTAACACAAGCCCATGGTAGGGAATTCATATTTAAGTTTTCTTATACTACAACAAAAATAAAATTAGCCGTAAAAATCACCTGACACGATCAGCTTTGCAATTTTGAATAAATACGGTCTAGTGTTTTCCCCTTATCAACATTATGAATTCGTTTGGAATTACTCTTCACACTATAATCTTCGTGTAAGATAGCCTATATAACGAGATAGTCTCTAAGTCTTAAGGTACGTGGGATTATTTAAAGGAAGCAACTTTGTCATTTCTTTGAGCACAGATATTCTGATTTGGAGTGACTTTAAATATGTCAAAATTTGGCAACGTAAAGTCTTTGACTTTGCCAGAATTTCCTTGAATTCTTTTTTCCCTCCAGTCATTTTAGTTGAAGGAATGAAAACCGGATGAGAATGTGAATGTTATGCTAATGCATATATTGTAGATTTACTTTTAATACAAGTAAGATTGATTTTTTTTCTTTTTATTGTGAGTTTTTTAAACACGTGTCTTTACTGTTCTTTTACATTATGTACGCATACAAGGGTTTTAGATTTTTTTTTTTTATTAAATTTAATATCTTGCATAAAATGCTCTAACTACCTAATGTGATCTCTCTTGCATGAAAGTTGAGTAATGAGAAGGTGCTTCCTAGGTAAATAATTACATTGCTAAGGGGATCCCATACAATTAAAGGTGAGCGACCAATAAATGCAATATTTATCATAGGTTTTATTGAATATTTAATCAAATTTGCGTAGATGTATACTTAAAACCCAAACAAGTGTATAGATATTTAAGTTTCCAAACATCTTAATGTCAGTGAGAGAGACTTTCTTCTTTGAAAGTGCCCTATATTCTAGTGAGTCTACAACTGTCCTCGCTGGAATGGATAGTAAATTACAAGAGGAATACAGCATGAAGATCAATAGAAAGAAAACAGGAGTGATTATGTGTAGCAAACAGCCTAGAGCCATAATAAATATTGCAATAGTTGGAAAACAACTGAAACACACCAATAACTTTACATAACTTAGGAAGTAAAATTACAAAGGACGTAAGAAGTTCAACAGATATTAAAAGTAGAATGGCCCAAGCAAAAGTAGCTTGTATGGGTCAGAAACTTGGACTATGGGAAAGCAGGAAAAGAAAAGAATTTAAGACCATGGTGTTGGAGGAAAGTAAAAAAGATCTTGGACAGACAGGGTCACAAATGAAGAGGTCATCAACCTAATGAATGAAAAGAGAATAATATGCAACTTGATTAAAATGAGAAGAGGAACTTGGTTTGGACATATATTTGGAAATAATAATAAGTTTTTGGTCAAAATGTTGGAAGAAAAAAATGTTAGGAGAGAAGGGTAAAAGGACGACCGAGATTGGAATATAACATTATATAACGGGCTATGGTAGATGTTGATGCAAAGAGCTACAGGGAAATGAAGATAATGACTAAGATTAGAGAATAATGAAAGAGAAGATCGGTTGCCAACCAATCGCAAGATTGAAGACATGAAGAAGAAGAAGAAGAAATTCTAGTATGAACCCGAACTATACTAATCTATCAGTTTATATTACTCTTACACAAAAAAAAAACCTAAGACACAGTAACTATTTTTATTTTTCTGCAGCTTTAAACACTTTTTTAACAACAAAGCGGAATCCACTTCAGTGGCCGCATAATCTAAGGCGTCACTCTCGATATAGACTAGACTGTTGATTACGGAAAGATTAAGGTTCAAATCTCTGTCAGGTGTACTGAAAGTGTTTTTTCCAAAAATTGTTTCCCAAACTCTCTCTACGCAAATTCGGGTGAACTTCCAATAAATTTCACCTTCCTCATCTCTAAAACCCCTAGCGTAATTAGTGCGTACAGTCCGAAATGGTGGTAAGACGCAATGCTAAAAATAAATAAATCATAAAATGGTATACTTGGTAATTTTTAACACATAATAAAAATAAGTTCAAAACATTTTTCTCTTAAAATGAAAATTCAAATTTGGACTGGAGGAAGGTATTTTTTTTAACGCCACAACTCCAATGTTCTTTAACAATTTGTGATTTTATTCTATTTCATCTTCCTTAATAAAATTGAAAATCTGGACCCTTCTAAATTTACTCAAGTGTCGTGTTTTGAATAATACATTTGAATTTATCTATGCTCATCTTAAATATTAAATACACATCGTATTAGCAGGAACTAACAATATTTAAATTACCACTTCTCCTAGAAGATTATTAAAATTTAATGACATAATATAGTGTGTGTAGTTTTTACTTTTAAGATTATGGACACTAGATACTTAATTTAAGAGGATACAAATGTGCAGGTTGTTTAAGAATACAGAGTCTGGAGAAAATATGAAGAAGAAAAAATTTAAACTCTAAAAGTATGAAACAAACATTCTAGAACACCTAGGTTTGACTTATATAATGAACCACTTTTACAAAAAAAAAAAAAAGGAAGAATGTTAGTTTTTTGTAAGTCCCCCCACATAAAAGTTTGTAATATTTGAATAGTATATAGCTTTGAATAAACTTAACAGTGCTCAAACCAATCTAGGTTCCCATAAAAGACTATATCTTGTGAATGTGGGGAATGCCAGGCCTCCACCGTGGTTCGGATTTCACGTTAAACTGTAGGTCCTTCATTTCATCTCACAATCACCCTACCATTACACATTAGCGTAAGTGCGTATAACCCGAATGGGTAGTAAGACGCGGTGCTAACAATAATAATAATAACAATACATAAAAGACTGTAGGCCCACAAAAATAAACTAAGTAATTTTCCTAACAGTGCATTCATTAATTCCTCTTAAAGAACAAATAGTAGCCTATAGCCGTTAGGTTTTATGAAATACCTCCTACTCCCAACTCGAACCCGGGAGATAATAGTTCTGTCCCAAACAAAGGCAATGGTGGAATATATTTCAATTTTTTTTTTCTATGCCAGTGAAAGCTTGTGACTTCCTTTAAAACATATCCTACTCATTCTAGTGGCATACCCAGTAATTTATTTTGAGGTATAGGGGCATTATTTCAGTACTTTTTTTCACATTTAGGATTTTAGAGGCAATTTTAATGTATATAGTAGTTTACTTCATGAATATTAGGTCGTAAACCTAGTCTTAAAATGTAGCCTATACAATCAACATATATACAGTGGTCTCATTATTATAGTTTTACTTAAAATGTTTTAAGTTTTTATTCAAATTATTTGCAATCCTGGGAAGGAGCAAAGACACTACTTAAGTTAACCTCCTCCCCCTTGGATTAACCAACTTAAGCCAATAATTATTTTTATATTATTTCTAGATATATTTATATATAGAGACAATATAACTTTTTTAAAGGTGAGAAAAATAGTAAGTAAGTCTAATTAGTAATTGTATGAACATATAAAGCATTATTGTATATAGGCTATTCACAGACATTGTGATTGAATCAGATTGTTAGAAAAAAAAGGATGACTTTTCAACTTTAACAGACAAAAGAGTAAGTCTCATTACGTTTTGTTTGTTGGTAACGCGAAAGTCGGGAATCGAATCCCAACTGGGTGTATTGCTATGGTTTATGCTAAATTCGGGTATATTTCATCTATAGTATACCTTCCTCATCCATATCCTCTTATATGTAATGTGTTTATAGCCTATACGAGTAATAATAGGCGGTGCACATACAAAAGTAGTACTTTTGAAATGCCATTCTTGTCAACTTTAACAAAATAATAAAAACTAGTTTCAAGAGAAACTATTCGAAAGTATTTGCTGGTGAACATTTCATGTATCAAAACATTTCTACAAATATCCTTTAATTCATTTAGTACACCCACATTTTGCTTAAACCAATGCCATTTGTAAAAACGGTCGCCCAACAATGAAATGTTAGTTTAAAGATAGTGTAACCAATAGGGGCTGTTAACCATTGAAAACTTTCCTCCTGAAATATTATTTAAATTATTTAAGGTCTATTTTGATGCACCTAGATCAATAAACCTAGTTTAGAACGGTTCCATAGAAATGAGTTGATAAAGCGTCATCGAACCAATAAGTGTAAAGGAATCGTGTAATTTTATTGGTATGCAAATCATCTTGTAAGTCCACAGTTCTTATTGTCCTACCCTATACGTAGACCTTATTTGATCTCTATATCCTTCACACTAAGTAACTTTTAAAATCGTAAATATCAATTACATATTACTTGGTAATGTCACAAAAATTTACAAATAATTCACTAAAAGATGAATGTAGTAATTGGGAATTAATTTTTATAAATGCTCGGAAAAAAGTGTATACAATATTACGAAGTAGGCATTTGTCAAAATATTGATTTTATTCAACTAGACGTGTGTTAGTTCAAGAACTAGATCACTGGGTTTATAACTGTTGTCCTCCTAATCTGTGGGACTATTCTTAACAATCAATACCGAATCGCGAGGGCCATGGCCGCACCGTGTGTATCTATATGAGCTAGAAATTGAGCCAATCTTTCTCACCTGTTAGTTGTCAATCCTTTGTTAGTATAATTATTAGTGGTGGCTGAAGGTGCGGTTATCGATTTATAGATACGCCTGGATAACACCAAAACACTAATCTGCAGAGCTACAAAATTATAATCGAAATAAATATTTATTTGGAGTGAAGACTAGTGCGGTTCCCGATTCTGTCTAGTGTGTTCGACAGTGTTGAGCTGCTCAATCTCTCCGCTAGATGGCAAGAGACGCACTCTCCCTTGCGCATTGGAAATGAAATCCATACGTTGAATCCATGAAGGTTTTATATAGAGAGGAGAAATGATGTTTAAAATTGAAGGATAGACCACATTGTTAGGGGATGGAAAATTGCAACGCAAACACCCATCAATTACTAAACACTTGGGACTTCCTATGTTCCATGTTAAGTATTGCTGTTAAATATGAGCATAGATTTAAATAATTTAAATAACTTATGATTACAGATATATATCAGTTAGTAATTTTAGTTAATTACAGTTATATTAGAAGAATGGCAAGGATATAACATTTTTTTAAACCAACCCTAGGATGAAAAAAAGAACACAAAAAAAAACCCACACACTTGACCGTTAACCATGTTTCAAACTTGTAGTAACACAGAGGATGTTAGGCTAGTACTTTGCTTCCCCTCCATATATCCAATACCTACATGGCTTGATCGTAGCCTACACAGCTCTAGAAGGCCACATGATACCTTAAGACGAAATTATTTTAAAATGGGTGCTTTACCGTAGTTAAAATTTCATACACACACATAATTATAGAAACCTATGTACACAGGTTAACGCAAAAGTCACTCAACAACGATCCTGGGACGTAATTTATTTTAGAATGCAGTATAATTATTATTATATTAATATTCACATATTATGTCAGAAATCCAAAACAGCTTGAACAACTTAAGCATCATAAACAATTAGTTATCTGTAAAATTCTATTTAACCAATTATAAATAGTAATATATTTAATTATAATATTTTTGTACCCTTGTTTATGGATTTGTATAAGCTTTGTACAATATTAAGCAATGGTTTTCAATTGGTTATTTAAACAATTTTTAAAGACTGTCCATCCAATCCTTAAAAAATAAAGATTGCTTACACTAGTATTTGTATATAGAATAATCTGATGTAGGCCTATTGTTTATATGTAAGGCATATTTTTACCTTAATTAAATTTCATTTTTGTAATAAAGTTATACGACTACAATATATCGTTGAAAGTTGGAATTTAGCTTAACAAAACATATTAAGTTAATATCAAAATGTAATCTCTCTTTTTTTTTTCATGTTATCAGTCTCTCGACTGGTTTGATTCAAGTCTCCATTTCTTCATAGTCTGTGCCAATCTCTTCACTTCAACATACCTATGACAGCCCACATACTTAACTGTTATTTGCTTCATATAGTTTATTATCTTCTTTCTTCTGCAATTTTTCCCTTTCCTTGTACCCTCATCAACAATTTAACCAAATGTGCCCCACCAACCTATCCCTCCTATATCATCATTGCCTTACGGTAGTTAAAACATATTTGTTTTGTTCTGGTTTAACAAAATAATTTCTTAGTAGCTATTAATGCCTTAAAAAGGACTGCTCCCACAACAAAGTCCAGACATATCAATAAGGGAGCTATACTTTCAACAATTAGTGGGTTCAGTAGCTTAGTGAGATAGCTTAGGTCTAACCAGACGTCGCATTGTAGTACGTTAATCTCATATCTTAATTAAAATACAACGGAAGAATTGGAATAGTTTTCCCATGAAAGACACCCAAGTATTAAAAAGAACCAGTTAAAATATATTTACCACTCATGTATAGTTATGATTGTCAAAAGAATAATTCCCACAACCACTATTCAATACAGTATCTGGTTAGAACCTAGTTGTGTGTCAAAGTTACACATAACCGTGATGGCCATTAGCTACTTAAGCTAGACTTTTAATATTAGAGAGTGAATAATAGGGGTGTGTGAAGCTTTGAAGTGTCGAAGTTAAAGTCAAAGCTCAAATCTCCGTTGCTTTGACTTTAACATCACAATAACCTCATCTTTGAAACATTTCGAAGGAGGAATAAATCTTCGATATATTATGAACAGATTTGAAATATTTATCTAAATATAACATTTTTTAACGTACTATCATTTTTAATTCAGCTATTAAAAAGGAATTCTAAGACAGATTAGTGAATAAATGACATATCCACCGTAAGAATAGACAAAACAAGTTTAGGTCAGCATAAAATTATATTTTGGCCTTTGTTTCTTTCTTCAAGCCAATCTCATTATTTGGATGCTCTTATTGTATAATTTAAAAATTAAAACTAGGGTTACATGATAATAACAAAAACCTCATTTTTGAATTCAACTTCGACTTTTTACCCCATGGTTTAACCTTCGCTTTGACCTCGTTTCGCATTTAAAAAGCGACCTTCACACACCCCAAGTGAGCAATATTAATATTAACAAAAGACAATAATATTCAGGGAAATCTCTTAATAGCAGACACATTCCGGAATTAAAATAATATTCATAAAAGGTGTCCGTTATTTGTAAAAATATTTTTAATCATACTTCTTGAATACAGTTTATTTTAGATGAACCTCTGTACTGTGGATATTAACCACAACACTCTAATTAACACACTGTGGGTTAATGTATGCAGGGCCATTTTATATGAATAAATATTATACTAAAACCAGCGTCGGCTCATAAAAATTGTCAGATTAGTTAGATTATTATTGTTATTGTTAGCACTACGTCTTACTACCCGTTCGGGTTATACGGACTTATGCTAATGTGTAATGGTAGGGTGTCTGTGAGATGAAATGGAGGACCTACAGTTTAACGTGGGATACAAACCATGGTGGAGGTCTGGCATTTCACACATTCACCAGTTGTGATTAATAGACGTCTTGTAATAGGTGAAGGAAGGGTTTGGCAATCAGATAAATCCGTGCCGGGAACTAGGATTGAACCCTGGACCCCCTGCATAAAGTAAATAAAATTAAATAAATGATATAGAGATATAAAGGAAAACAACTCACTTGGTTCGAAGTCGAAGACTGTCCATTGTGAAATTCACTCACACATTCGCACAAACAAAAAATACATAAATAAGTTATTAACATTATTTTGAACACTATACATACAATATACTTTAATTAGTGTTTCAGTAAGTTTATCGTTTGAAAGAAAGGTCTTATCTTTGGTGTCTATTTTAAATGAATATTTCTATTACTAGTTCGTTAAAGTCTGGCAGTAGTGTGTATGCCTACTTGGTACAGCCCCGAGGCTATTTTCCGTGAGCGAAAGTGTGTATTGTGATGTCAATTAACCTACTTTCCACATCTGGTTAATTTACCGTTATTCCCCCACCCACACTCCCCTCCCCCGAGGTTATTTTCCGTGAGCAGTGTATTGTGATGTCAATTAACCTTCTTTACACATCCAGTTAATTCCCCCACTCTCTCCCGAGACCATGTCCTCCGACAGTGGCTCATGGGTTTAGCCCATTTGATTTTAATGTGTGCCCCAAGGGTTTTGGATAGGGGGGAGCGAGCAGTCTTGGGCACTCCTCCTCCCCCCGAAACCATTCCCCCTGGCAGAGGCTACCACAGTGGCTCATGGGTTTATGATTTTAATGTGTGCCCCAAGGGTTTTGGGTAGGGGAGCGTGCAGTCTCGGGCACTCCTCCCCTGATGTTCCGGCCCGTGAGGAAGGAGGGAGTATCATATCTTGGCGATTATCTAACATAAAGTGTAAACTATTGGCAATGTCTCGCTGTGATTTTCATTGACCCCCTTTCCGCATCAAGGGCTCTTCTAGGTGGCTTTACATATTGGCTGGCACTCGTTCAGTACGGCTCAGTGAGATATTCCCCAGGGGGCCCTTGTCATTACTAGGTCTGGGTGGTAGGGATAATTTATTCACCGTACCATCGTTCATGATTTTAATGTGTGCCCGTTAGCGCATTGTATAATGTTGTCAATTCGTAGTCTGATTACTAATGAGTGAAGAAACTATCGAAGAGAGCATTTGCTGTTAATTTTCCGGGACCCAGGGCATTCATTACATGTTCAATACCGGTCAGCTTCCTAATAATTACGCCAAGAGTGCTGTGCTAAGTGCCATTAACGATTTGTTTTTTATCTACGGTAAAGAAATCCTATAGTAGGGTTTTGAACGAAAAGCACAATTACTTCAAGATTCATGTGTGAATATTCTAAACTGTTCCTCCTACCAAACAACTTAAATATATTCATACGGCAAGTCCGTGATCTAATAGATACGGAGCAGAAAGTTTGTATTTAAAACTATTCTTCCTACGGCAATGTTGATTGTAAGAAAATATAAGTTTGTATTTGTTCTTTCTACCAAACAAATTAAATATATCCATACGTCAAGTCAGTGAGATATTGACCGCTGGTAAAGGACTCATGTGATTTGCAGATGATCAATGTTGTCTGCTCTTCCTAACAGAATCATACTATAGTTATGTTCTTTCTACCAAACAAATTAAATATGTTCATAAGTCAAGTCAGTGAGATACTGACCGCGTGATAAGGACTTATGTGAACTGCAGTAGATCAATGTTGATTTCTGGAGGTCCATGCGTCTTGGGTTATACGCTAATATGATAGAGGTGAGGAAATGCACATGCAATTGCGTGGAAAAAATCACCCTTTGTCCACACGGCTGTGGTTAAAACCACGCTCTCCTTGCTCTCAACAGGCGAGTCAAACACTAGAGTGACGCTTTATACCATTCAGTCACTAATTCTCACAGTAATTTAGGGACCGCCATCCCTCCCCCGTAAAAATTTTTGTATAGGTATCCGCCATACCAACATGTACCACGAGTAAGGTAGAAATGTTCCAGTACACTTGACAGCAAATATTTGTGAATATTCTAAACTGTTCCTTCCACTGATTCTAAAGAGTTCTTCAAACTAAACAACTTAAATATATTCATACGGCAAGTCCGTGATTTTACCATAAAGTTTATATTTGTAATCTGCTCTTCCTACCAGAATCATACTATAGTGCTGTTCAGTGATTGCAAACAAAATAAGATTGTAGTTGTTCTTTCTACCAAACAAATTAAATATATTCATACTTCAAGTCAGTGAGATTCTGACAGCCGGTAAAGGACTCATGTGAGCTGCCGATGATCAATATTGATGTCTGAGAGCCATACATAGCATAGAGTCCTACTATCCGATCGGGTGAGGAAGTGCACACGCAAATGGGTAAAAAAAATCACCCTAAGTGCCGCCGGCTGAGGTTCAAACCATGCTATCCTCGTTCTCAGCAGACGAGCCAAACACGAGCGTGACAGTACGTATCAAAGGGGATTCGATCCACGACCTCCACCTACATAACCAGATGAGCTACAGGCATCCTTTCTGGCTAAACGTCTATATATTAACTAAGAAAAGGTTCCACCAGCAGGGATTCGATTCCAATCTCTTCTCCCAGAATTAAATGATGGAGTGACCACATGGATTTGAGCTTTGATATCTGTCGCGGTTCTTGCGCTGTGACAATACGGAACGATGATCAAGACACAATTGATCAAGTAACGATACATTACATCTAATTTATTAACGAAACTAAATTAAATTTTATGATTAGCCAATAGGATGCGAGAAAATATGTAGGCTAGGCAAAATAATAAAGGGGTTTTGTTGGTCGATCAGATTTTCCACTTGATATCGTTAGACCAGATAGAATGTGTATCCGCATTTGCTTGGAGTGAGAAAATCAATCTCAATCAATACACCAGAACGGGAAGCAAACGCCGATCACCCTGTTATCGGCAGTCAAGTATAACACGATAGTGATGCCTTAGACTATGCTATCATCGATGCAGGTAAACAACAAGTTTTACAAAACGGATTCACAATCAGTTTAATTTACTAATCGAACAAATTGATCTGTGATTAAAAAAAGGGGGCCCAGTTTTAGAAAACAAATGAGAAATGTTCAGATATTAAATATATTGATTAAGTATATGGATTATCTTATTTATCATAAAAATAAATAAATTAAAACCGATAAGCTGAAACATAGCTTACATAAATGGGGGGTGGGGGGAGATTTGAGCATGCTCACCCCCTGAAATTGCATCTATTAAATCACGTGAACAGAGGTTATTCTCTCACTATTTGATCTGTTTTCTGTCCAACAAGTAAACTAACTTGTAAAGATTTGAGGTAGATATAACTTGGTAGGTCATACCAAGTTATAATATCTACCTCAAATCTTTACAAGTTAGTTTACTTGTTGGTGGAGTATCAATATTAATTCACTAATAAAGTTTTATCTTTGTCGATTATGAGGTAAAAGAATTATACCAAATAATTTAATATATTTATACGTCAAGACAGTGAAAAAAAGACCACTGGTAAAGGACTCATGTGATCTGGAGATGATCAATGTTCTCTGCTCATCCTAGCTGAATCATACTATAGTTCTGTTATTTCTACAAAACAAATTAAATATATTCATACGTCAAGTCCGTGATCCGTAACAGGCACTTTTGATAGATAACTGATTTTAAGGCAGAAACTAATAGCCAACTAATAGCCGAACACACCACATTAGCTGCATTAATCACCTGAAAGGGTAAAAATACTGTCGAGAAAAGTAATTCAATTTACTGAGTTTGTGTGTGTCTATTATTCAACATCACTGCGGGAGAAAAAAATTGCATCTTCAATTAACTATAAAGGTAAGATATATATTTTTTAGTTTGACACTACCTATTTTATTTTAGGTTAAGATAGTAAATTCACCCACAAGATCTAACTTCATTTTTATTTATCAATTGTAACTGTTGTGATGGTAGAATACAAGCCTAGTCGTAAATTCCAAGATAGTCAAATGCTGGGAAGGAGTAGCAACTTACACATGACAAGTTAGTTTGCCTTTTGAAAGAGTATTAAATTTACTTTACTAATAAAGTGTTATATTTGATGATTATGAGTGAAGATCACGGCCAAACAAAGAAGTTTTATTTTTTAATATGGTCTCAACTATATTTTGTTGACATAATAATTTATAATCGCAAATACAATTTAAAACAATCAGTCAACACTATAGACTTGTATAGTGGGAGAGGGTAGCAAAATGTCAAACAAAAACAAGTTTTATTCTAACGGTATCAAGCAGAAATTAGAGGAAGTTTACCTACATTTGCACGAAGGTAAAATGGAAAGCCCCCTAAATACGCTCGACAAGCATGAAGGAAACTAAAATATATGCTTTAAATTGGACACTATGGTGTGGATTTGTTTAACTTACCATAAATATTTATTAAAATTTATACTTTCCATTTAGAGCCTGCATTTCTAATATTTATAACAGGAAAGAAGTAAGGCTGAATAAATTAGATTTTCTAAGGGAGATTATATCAACTTCTCAGAGCTGGAATTTTGAAACGAATTATGAAAAGTTACCCAAAAATAACTTGCGGTGGGGTCAAACCCCTAACTTCTTATAACTATTATAAAAATTTATTTCTGAAATGGAAACTTGAACGTAATTATCTGGTGATCTGGAACACATATTAGTAGTGTGTGGGGCGTATGGGAACCCCACCTCCGCTAACGGGTCAACACACTCACATCCTCGTCCACCCCCAAGGCTACTACTTCCCATATGATCCCCTACCGCCCCCTCCCCTAACACCCCCTCCCCATTTCACCCATGATGGTGAGAATGTGTGTATTGTGATTGTTATTTTCGCAATCTCTGTATTGTGATTGGCTGTTCCCAAGTGATGAATACGAAATTTTCTCCCTTACGACCCCCTTCCCTACAACTCATACTGCCCTCTAGACTAGTTGATCGCTAATTAATTATTGGGGGCGTTGGAGTATATTTATCAGTCCACGGCGTGAGGTGGAAATGTGGGAAACTAGTGACAGTACATCTCATGATAAGCCACATGGTATTCAATATCTTCGTACACATTTAATAGGCTGAAATCCCCTAACGCCCCTCCCGCCCCCAGACATGTTGATTGCTAGAGCATTTGCCTCGCTACATCCCTGGCGAGGACTATATATTTTGCAACAGACTTGGCGAGGACTTTTTACAATCTCCATCAGATAGTTTGAAAACATCATTCTTATTCGTAGAATAACAAAGTAGCGACTATAAATAGAACTCGAAATCATTACAGTCGGTCTATATAATTTGTACTTGTGAACTTTTAGTGCGTTTAAGAGACGGCGCAGAAGAGGCAAGCAGTTAACAACAACATCGGGCAGCGGAGCAATCAATACATGTGCATTGTGGACCCTACAAACCATACAGCACGTTTAGCTCTCAGGTACGCTCACCATGCTTAGAACAGTCTATATTAATTTAATGTTTGTGGGTCATACGATTGCGGAGCGTGTCTATATGACTGTAGAGAATATTCACAGTGTGGTGGTGAGTGATAGACATGTAATTTACAAAATAGAGGAGCGAGGCTACATAGAGTTTTGCGACTCTACCAGTCAAACGATAAGAGCGACTGAAATACTACCCTACGAGAGTATCTAAGAGACATGTGTGATATGACGTGCGCCATGTACAATTTACGCAAAGGGGGGGCGTGTTGGCTGTGTTGCCCAAACCGCCACTGCCACCCTTCGTATTTCCACACCATCCACCACCTTCCTTCACGACGCCGCAGCCACCGCCCTCAGAGTCACCAATATACCCGCCCCCAGAGTCACAGGCGTACATGCCGTCAGAGTAACCCGAGTACCCACCACCAGAGTCGTCTCCCTACCAGGCATCAGATTCACCAGCGTGCCCACCGTCAGAGTCGTCTGCAGAGTCACCCGCGTTTCCACAACCAGTGGATGAGGAAGTAAGGTCCAAAGAACCTGTAAATCTCGAGGATTTAACAAGGTACAAAACTTATTCAAATGTTAAAATTATAGGTGAAATGCCCGAGGACTACATAATCGGTCTAGGCAGTTTCGGTAGTGTCTTCCCTCCAAAGTCTGTTTATTATTTGGATTGTAAGCGATTTAAATCTAAAGCTCGCTGTATGATATATTTCGGAGGACAAAGTGTGATGTTTAAAAGTGAATTAATAAACTAGGAGTACTCATGTGTTCGTAGCACTCTGCTGACGTCATCTGAGCTAGTGGTGACATTTTGAAAAACGTTAGAGTTTGCGAGTGTTTATTTTTCGCTGAATCTCCAATTGCCATTTAAATGCGGCGGGTCCTACGCAAAGCTCTCCAATCTTATTCGACACATACATCAATAACCTCCAAATGCTGCTCACCAGGATGCCTGTTGGGACGAGGAGGTATTGTGCAGCGCGTTAGACCGAGGAATACAATCGTGTCAAGTGCTTAAACTAACTTGAGAAAAACAAAAATTATAACGTTGGGCTATCGGAAGAGACCATCAATGAACCGAATGTTATTGTGCTTGAGTTTGTTGGAAGAGTAAGATTGCCCGGTTAAAACTGCGGAGACATTATCAATAAACGTTCTAGCACCTCTCAGAGTGTCCTGAACTCTTTTGGGGGTGGCTCCTACTGAGTTTCAAGATGGTAGAAGATATTATATTCTTTCCTGATGTATTTTATTAGGTAAACGAGTGATTATATGTTTTTCTTGCTATCACTATTATATAATTACTTGTATTGGTCACAAGACCTAAATAATATTGCTGCTTGTAAAAAACACTATGTTGTTGTTGTTGTTGTTGTTGTTGAAAATTATGTTTATAATATTATTTCGAGTTGGATAAAAAGAAATTATTTAAAAAATGAAATAGTATGAGAAAATTTAAGTATACATTATTTTAAATGTACTATAAAACAGGTAGTTAAAGATCTTTACATTTATAACAAAATTGTGATCTTGTATTATTATTATTATTATTTAGCACCGCGTCTTACTACCCGTTCGGGTCATATGCTTAAGTACTAATTACACTAATGGATTAGGAGTTGGGTAGGTTGAATTAAAGGAAGAGAACCCGCATTTGCGTGGAGGGAGAGTGGAAAACCATTTAGGAAAAACCACCCCTAGTTCACCCGACTGAGATTCGAACCTCGATCTCCGCGTCCTCAGCAGTCGGGCTCAACACGACAAGCGCGTTAATCAATTACGCCACAGAGGCGGGTTGTGATCTTTTACAAATGTTGGCAACCCAAAACCTAAACATATGATTTTCGAACTGTCATCCATGTAAAAACCTATCGTGAACGGAATATACGTTCTAGCGTCTCTCAGCGTGTCATGAACTATTTTGGAGGTGGCTCATACTCAGTTTATAGATGGTAGAAGATATTATATATTAGGTAAAAGAGGGATTATATATTTTTCTTGCTATCACAATTATATAATTACTTGTATTGGTCACAAGACCTAAATAATATTGCTGTTTGTTGTTGTTATGAATGTTTTAAATTAAACAATAGCTGATTGTCAATAAAAAACTGGCTATAAAATTTTATTATTTTTTAATACCTAAAACAAGTTGGCTGGAGAATCAAAGAACGGAAGGAGATGGCAATAGTGTTGTGACTTTAGATTGCTACCCGAAGAGAAAGTAAAAGGATTGAATTGTTTTATTCTGAACGTTTCATCTTATCCATAATATCTGAGACTGAGCTTATAGGATAGGAGAGAAAAAAAACATAGCAGTTTTATAATATTTATTCACACCTTGAAAAGTATATTTGGAATATTTATTTATTTACACAAATAAAAGTTTTTACAAATATAGCACACGTCACTAAAAGTATACTTGGAATATTTATAGTTTTAGAATATATATTTAGGAGTATATCTTACACCTCAATTGGAACAAACCAGTACACGTACTAAGATACATAGGTAATAAATATATGTAAGCCAAAGGTTCCAGGGTTCGATTCCCGTGTCCAGGTGTCAATATTCAGAATATGATATGTATTCAAATGTTGCAAACTCTGTAGGAGAAAATGCAAGACATATAAACATGGTTTTAAATATTATTCATGTAAATATTTATAATATATATATATATATATATTATATATATATATATATATTCATTTTTAGTGAACCTGCTTGAGAAGATCTAGTTAAATAACAACAATAATGTAATTTATAAATCTAATTGTACTATTTTTAATTAGCCAAAATATTTGTAGCATATAACCGAAATCTATGTAATGAATGTTATTTTGCAGATACATATTTTGTTAGGGTTCTGATTGAAATATGTGATCATTTAATAAGTACTATGCTTTCTTCATAAAACAAATACATCATTTTGTTGATCAAAATAATCACTCTGTAAATATAAACTTTAAACCAAATTGTTCTAATATATTTAGCAAAATTTTCAAAAATAAATTATTTGTAAATTACCTGAAACTATTTGGTATCTGTAAAAAATTTAGGTTATTATTATTTATCAGAATGGTTACACTAGGGAATTTACAATATGTAAAATGTTTAAGGATGAAAAATTATACTTCTAAACTAATCATAGAAGCTGTCCTTGAATGGTTTAATTAGGAAAATGATTAAGACAAGATTGGCAATTAATCATTACCTTTGCCATTCAATAATGCTGCTTGATCCAGTAGTGGAAAGAGACATCTATTATATTAAATATATATTTCTTCGGGAAAGAGTTAAATTGGTAAATAATTTTTTTTCCAACCTTTGAAAACTCGATAAAAATTAATAGACCTTAAGCATAACATTGAACTTGCACACTTAACAAGGATAAAGATTAATTTGAAGATTTGAGAGTTTAGTTAAAGAGTTTTTTTAAAGAGTACTTATTTTATCTTCATTCTTGGCAGTCGACGGTATACTCTGCAAAAAGTAGATATGATAAAAATTCTCTGTTGATACATGAAACTTTATAAAAATATGATATAATTTTATTTTGTTCTCTCACCGTTGATTATAAGAAAGATAAATATTTGAAATTATTTCTGAAACTGTATTCATCATCAACAATGTTTTGGATCAAATCTTGAAGGTACATTGTAGGAAAAGATTTAATTATCTCATCAGTACACAACTGACAATGCTATGTGTGAAGTGGAGATACGGTGAGTTTTAAAACATTTATGAATTATATCAGCTTATGAAAAAACCTCATCTGTATATTCCATCTTAAAATATAGGTCGTATTTTTTAGAAAATATTTGTTTAAGATGTAAACGAAGTAGATGTAATAGGGCGACTTCAAAATGTGACTTTCCACAGCCGGAAGGGCCGCTGATGAAGGCCGAAAATGGATGTTTCAACTTTTCCATAAGGTTTGAGACTGAGCTTATAGGATAGGAGAGATGTGGGTGTGTAGACGTTAAATCACAAATTTAAAAGTTTTTACAATATTCATTTACACACAGTGAAAAGATAGTTATAGAAAATTTACATATTGGGAATAGTGGCCAAGGTACTAAAGATGGTTTCAATTTAAGAGCAAATAAATATATATACAAACAGTTTATTATAGTTGACTGGAATTAAATTATATACAAACAACTAATTGACTAGAAAAAAAATCAGGTAGGTGGAAGATTGTACTGGCAAATAAAAAAATATCCCGAGTGCATAGAATATGATTGTTTTCATGCAGAAAAATAATCTCAAATCTTTGAAAAATGGTATGTCAGTGGAACTGTCTAGATTGAAAGAAAAAAAGGTGATTATTCAGTCCGTCTAAATGATCACCGTTTAGTCGTGGCGAGTGCGTTTACAAGGACCCTGATACCCAAACGGCAACGTATTATAATAATCAATTATCCTCCGGTAGACTTTAGTCTGCGAAATGGTTCATACAGTCGCAATACATTTCTTACAAATTTGTGGGGTATCTGTATGTATCTCTCCGCAGCCTGTTCGGTGACCATCGCTTTCAAAACGTCAAAATTAACGTCGTTCCGGTTGCCATAGTTTATGGTGATCCCGCGAACCTTGCACACCGTTTTTGTTTTGACAGGATAGCCACCAACACAAACTCGGTACGCGTAATTCTTGGGACCGCCAGATACAAAGTCGCTAATATAGCTTCCCGGACCGTAATCCTGAAATTTCTTCAATGAGGTCAACTAAAAAGTCTCCGGTCGTTGGACTCCAATCGCCGGGGCGTTCTGTGAATAGAACGCTAACTGTAACGTGATACAAAACGCGGTCCCCCAATTGTTCAAGGATGTTGTATAAGTGCAACCTAGCCATAGCAGTCGTTTAGCATGCCACCGCCACACTCGTTTTTGGTTAAGGCGAACCGCGTCACGCGCATCCTTGTAATTGAGGAACATAACCTCATCGTTTACATCAATGACGCTGTCCACGGTGATGTACGGATCCGTCAGGTACTTGTGTATGACCTGATAGTTGTTAACAACGGCTACGTGTAGTAAATATGCTCTTTGCCCAATCTTTCCCCATAGTGAATTTTAAAAGAGTTTAGCCAGCGTGTGGAGACTAGGGTTTTTACAAACAGAAACGAAATAGAGTCTTAACCCTTCCCTTTCCTCATAATTTTGAATATAGGCTAACTTCTCATCTTCTGAGTTACACCACTCTGACGAACCATTGGCTTCTTGTTTAATTCTCAAAAAAGTATCAATGTACTAATGAAACAATCCGCCAGAACGTGTCTGACGATCGTAAATAGACACATTGTACTCCCACACTTCGTGTACTGCTTCAATGGTGTAGCCTTTCTCAACGGCTTTCCGGATCTCGTCAATCACCCAGACGCCTGTCTACCAGAGATCTTTTTTGTCGTTGTGTTGACATGCGCTTTGATTTTACTCCTACCCGCATCTCCTGCACAAGATGAACATTAACTTGTCGTGCATCCATGTAGGCAATACGGGCATGAATAAATACCGTGGAGGCGTCACTGTAACATTGGCTATACCTTCTACTTGATCTATAGACGGACAATTTGGTTCCATGTGAATTTTGGGGTGACCGACCGGGTATTTTTTGTACTTGCAAACGAAAGGATAAAATGAACACACATCTAAGTACTTGATCTTCTCAAGTTCTGCTTCGTGGAAGAGCTTGATACAATTTGTACGCCCACCAAAGAATGCATCCCTAGGGCTGAGGGACTACTTGGTATACACCTCGTGCCGGAGTACAAATTGTTTCAAGTCCTTGTCTGTGCATTTCATCCCATTAAACATACACTCCCACATCTCTACGACCGTGGTGCTGGCATTATTAAACTTTTCAACACAAGCCATGGTAACTTCATAGCGCGTCTCCATGGTCTCGTGGTGACTGTTTTTGATAGGGGTAGTCTCGTCAGGGCAGCAGAGAGGGCGCTCGTGCCAATAACAGCCCAAGAATTAAAAGACGGTGGTGGTATCTCCAGCTTTAACAACACCTATTATACGTCGCCCTAACACATATTCCTCACGGCCATTACCCGCATGAAGAATAGAGACACAGCGTTGATGGACCTCCCAGCAGAGCCATTGTACGGTGACGTGTGACTGTTGGTCTGCGCACCGGTATTACCGTTAGGGATAATACCGATAGTATTCCCCTTAAGATGACTTCGGTGGTAAACCAACATGGCCGCTCCAGCTATCGTACACGCCTTTCTGAAAGGATCCACCTTTACTTTCTCCATGAGCATCTCTCTAAACTTCAGGCAAACCTTCTGTAGAATCTCTACATCTTTCACACAATACAGTTCCAACTCGCGTTTAAAATCAAAGACATAATTTTCTTTGACCAACGCGTCATATGACTTCTCAAAGTGCTCCTTTCCCTCAACCGACATCTCACCGATGCCGTAGTCCTCCTTTGGTGGCAGGGGACCCCTATACCCCGCGTTTTCTTTTTAGTTGAAAAAATGGGGGAAATGTCCCTAGGCCAAAGACTCGTCCAAGCCGAAGGTTTTTGGCATCTTGGACAACTACATCGGGAGAAAGTTCAGCGAGTCAATTAAGTGGAGTAGGCCGTAACGCATGGACATGATTTTCCCGCCGTTCATTATGAGCTCTGGTGTCCATTTATTAACCTCCATCATATATTTTAAAATAAAATTACCATCATAGCCTTTTGCATTATGGCTTAGGAGGGTGACATCCTTAAATTTTGATGCTTTAATTTGCTCTATAAATCCAAAAAATTGGGCCATTGTGGTATCACCCTCGAATATGCGAGTCCTATCGCCCCCGCATTTGGTGCAATTATGGTCATTTCTATCAATATAAAGGCGGGCCTTCCAACACTTCTCCACGACACAGAGATTAGGTTTGTGCAAGTACGTGCCGGCCGCACATTAAATAAGCGTTTCTTGTCGGCATTTAAAATCAGAGATATGAATATGAAATTTCTCTCTTCCGGTATTGGTTTGGATGGGGCCTACTTCATGTAACAGAAATGATACGTCTCGCATACTCTACAAATGTCTCGTAACACTTGTGTGAATATTCTGCTCTTTCAAACTGAAAAATTGCCCACAGACCTCGCAAAATTTTTGACATCACAGACAGACCTGTGACCTCTGCAAAAACCGAGGCGTTTATGGTTATCAAAACACGTCTGGTTTGTAACCATCACCCGCAGTATTTACAGACCACAGATCGGCCTTCGTTGCAAACCGCTTTAGCGTAGCACTTTTTACACGCGAATTCACATTTGGGCGCATTCTTTGTGTTGAACGGTACACGGCACTCGCGGCATAAGTACGAGCACTTAAATGCGGCTGTCAAGGATGTTATGACATCAAAACGGTTCTGCTTATTGTCGTGAAAATACAAATCAAGGTATCCCTTAAAGGAATGTTCGGGACTTGCCTCCCCCGATGCTCCCTAAACACAGTGATTTTGTATTTGGAGAGGTATGTTTGAATTTGTTTCAGTTCAGTTAGCCCACCACCCTTCAAAAGATTCACACGGGCATCACGGCATAGTTCCTCTGCTTTGAGTTTTTGAATATGACGACCCATTTTGATTTGTTGAACGATGTTCACGTCCATGCATCCTGGTTTTCTTTTAATGTCACATATAGCTTTGGCGACAACCAACCCCTGGGCAAGGCAAAGTCTGTCGCCATTTTGAATCGTAATGATTCCTTGGTTTTTACGGCTATACGTGCTAGCGTGAGCGAGTTTATCACAATAACGTGCACTCCCATGAGTTTAACGTATAGTGATGCTGTACTCAAAAATAAACTATTACTTTGCAACACACGACGTACGTTATCGAACACGGCTCGAGCGTCTAACTGGTCTGCTGGCCTAAATGAGACATATACAGGGTTCAACGTCGAGTCCGTACTATTCAAAATTAAGCCGACGTGGTCATCGACACTGACACCGTGGTCCTGCAGCCGATTGAGCAAAACAGTAATTTGTTATTCAAGCCAGCTTAATGCGTCACGATCGCTCGCTGGAGCACCAAGATGTACGGTAACTTCTCCACCAGTATAAAATAAACGCCTCACTTGCTTAGTGTTCCCCTCAACGATCCTAAGAGGGACACCTTGTTGCAACGCTCCACCTACCTGGTTTACCGGGCCACTACTTATTGACACTGGTGCCGATGATGGTCCTGCCACGGGTTGCGAGAGGATCGTGGTTCCCTTCTGCCTCACCACAGCTGGGGCTCGAACACCGTCTCCCTGACTCAGAGGTGATGTGGCTGCGATGGGGTGGAGGGGTCTCGGTGTAGGGAGGATGTTGCCACGATTTTCACCCTCCAATTGAACTATATCACACAGGCACATGTCAAAGTTCCAAACATACGCGATAAAACGATACCACAAAATATAACACATGTGTAATAAATACACTAGAACCATAGAACATATACAAAATACATTCCATGAAAGGTTAAACCCACATTTTCACCTATGCCTGAGAATCGAACCTGGGATCCTCACAAACCTCCCTGACTTGACGTATGAATACAGGATTCTGGCAGAACTTTTTTTTGTACTGTGGATCACATGGCTTGACGTATGAATATGTGACTCTGACTGTTTAGAATATAAGCTGTATATCATATGACTTGACGTATGGTAAATATTCATCAAGTTGTTAACTAAAGCCTCACATTAACTTATTTATAATTTTTAAACTCTCCTAGAATTATTTGTCTTGCATATCACATGACTTCGCGTATGAATACGTGATTCTGACTGTTTAAAATATAGGTTGTATATCACATGACTTGGCGTATGAATATGTGACTCTGACTGTTTAGAATATTAGCTTTATACCACATGACTTGACTATGATAAATATTAATCAAGTTGAAAGCTTTACAATAATTTATTTATAATTGTAAACTCTCCTAGGATTATTTGCATTGCATATCATATGACCTGGCGTATTAATACGGGATTCTGACTGTTTAAAGTATAACATGATTTGGCGCATTCCATGAAAGGTTAAACCCACATTTTCACCTATGCCTGGGAATCGAACCTGGGAACCCCCCTGGTTCAGCAGACTTTAAATATATTTGTTCCAAATATACGCTTTAAATTGTTACCACAAAATATAACATGTGTGTAATAAATTTACTTGATCTATAGAACATGTACAAAATACAACCCCGGGCAGTTATTTTATCACTATGAAAGGTTAAACCCACATTTTCACCTATGCCTTGGAATCGAACCCGGGATCTTTCACAACCCTCCCTGACTTGAAGTATGAATACGGGATTCTGGCAGAACTTCTATTTGTACTGCAGATCACATGACTTGACTTATGAATATGAGCTTCTGACTGTTTAAAATATCATCTGTATATCACATGACATGACGTATGATAAATATTCAGCAAGTTGTTAAAGAAAACCTCACATTAACTTATTTATTATTTGTATACCACCCTAGAATTATTTTGAATTTACTGAATATTACAGTAACTTATTTATTATTTGTAAACTCTCCTAGAAAACTTACATTAACTAAACTGGCTTTCGATGCCATCTAGAGGGCCGATAAGCAAGCACGACAAACCCGGTATGGCAATTAGATAATATTCTACTTGACAATCGAACCCAGTACCAATATTGGCTAAAACGTCAATTATTATTTTGTCAGCGCTGTTTTAAAGCAACATTTTTAACCGTGAAAGGAATTGAATCCCGGTACCAATAGACATACTATCGAACGAGTTAATGTTACCTGTGAATATTGCAAACAACAATCATAGGTTTAGCTGGTATTCGGCCTAGACAATGGTGGGTGCAGATAACTGTCTATTTACAAACTACTGACTATAGTATTATCTCAGCAAGACGGTACTCACATATTAGGCGACTTATCAGCTCGATCTCGGCCAAAGCATCATTATACCCCTTTTCGGCCCCGACGGCCGTGACGCCGGCTTGAGACCCGAGCGAGTCGGCGGTCTTGAGGGGCGGCGCCAGAGGACCATCAGACGAACCCTCGGTCTCCGGGGGCGGTGCCACGCCCCCCTCACCCCAAAAATTTGAAATTAAAAAATACATATTATTTACTATCACGAGGAAAATTAAACACTGCCAAGTTTTAAAAATATATCGCATGCCTCTTATTACCCATGGATCAGTCGTTTTCCACCAAGCAAATCCCGTCCTCTGTAAAAAGTGCCAAAGGGTCCGGGCTATCGGGCGCCTCCGGTTGAACCATTGCTGCAGGTGCCGAGGGTGTGTCTTCTTGAAGGTCTATAAAGAGATCAAATACCTCTGTACACCAAAGACGTAATAAGTAAATTAGCTACCCATTAAAACGTACAAAGTGCTTTAAAACATACCTGAATTTAGCCAATTTTCCAGCGCGTCACAACTCATCTTGATGATTATATGTTGCAAGCACAAATTATATTGACCGACTGTAATGATTTCGAGGTATATTTATAGTCGCTTGCTTTGTTATTCCATCAGCAATATCCCCTAATAACAATGTTCCTCAAGGTTGTTTTCTAACTCTTAACAATTACTTATTTGATCAGAGGACAGGGTTTGATATCCCGTTCATATATTGTACATAGATTCTCTTTTGACGAACATAGTATAGAATTTAACCTTGTTATTCCAACTTGTTTTTGTCCTTCAAGATGTTTATCAAGATCTCTTCGGCTACCTAATGGAGATTGTAAGAAGTCCTCGCCGGGGATGTTGCTCTAGATTCTATAGTCCTCACCAGGGATGTTGCTTTATTTTNGGGGGGCTGAAGGTGTACTAAGTGAATAAGACGAGCCACCAGGTAATACGAAAAGGTGTGACTAAAGTGTCATTGGGTATAGGTAGTAACAAAGTTAAGTTACTATAGACTATAGATATTTTTGGGGCTACGTGACTTGAAACACAGCCACTATTAATAAACTACCCGGGTCACATGTTGTCGCGCGGTATCCACAAGGATGTTTTCAAAGTCTCTAATGGAGATTGTAAGAAGTCCTCACCAAGGCTGTTGCAAAATATATAGTCCTCGCCAGGGATGTTGCGAGGCAAATGCTCTAGCAATCAACATATCCGGGGCGCGGGAGAGGCGTTAGGGGATTTCAGCCTATTAAATGTGTACGAAGATATTGAATACCGTGTGGCTTATCATGAGATGTACTGTCACTAGTTTCCCACATTTTCACCTCATGCCGTGGACTGATAAATAAACTCCAACGCCCCCGCTAATTAATTAGCGATCAACATGTCCGGAGGGTGAGAGGGGGTGGTAATAAGGGGAAAATATAGACCGTTTTCGATATGAAGGGATTATGAGCGACTTGGATTGATAAATAAACTCCAACGCCCCAATCCTACCCAAAATTATCAACATGTCTGGGGGAGGGGGGAGGGTGGTAGAGGAGGGGGCTGGAGGGGATAGCAACATGCCCGGCGGCGGGAGGGGGAAGGGGAATGGAGGGGATCTCCAACACGCAATGATTACGTGAAAAGTGTTTTGACCCGTTAGCGGAAGTGGGGTTCCCATACGCCCCACACACTACTACACTAAGCTGTTGGGTTAAATAGAGATTCTGGGAGTGTTTTACATTACAACAGAAAACTTATGGCCCTGAAGAGTTGATGGGTATATTTGATGTATAGGTTACTTTATAAATAACTTGAACAGATGTTGCGAGGAAAGCCTACTTAAGGGTTTCTGCACCGATACAATAAACAACAGTGTTGAGGGAGAGGGAGAAATCACCCTAATATTTTCCCCGGCTGTAGCCACTCATGATTTGCAAGAGTAGGTCGGTAGGAAAGGCACACGTCACCGCTTGTAAGTCAGAAAGATGTTTGTTTGAGTCTTGGGAATACTTAGGTGACAAATAACGGACGTATAGATGTGAAATTACTTTTACTCTTTTTGTCAAAAATAGTAATAGGTTTAACTCTGAAGCACCTCACCCTATTCTCACCGCTCTGGATCATAAGAGAAGGGATTCTTAATCTATACACAATTTGGTTTGCTTTAACGTTAGAGTGGTATAACGCGTCACGTATGCCGGAGACGGGGGGAGATCGTGGTTTTAACCCGTTTGGGTGCAACGAGCGTGGTTTCCCTCCACGCAAGTGTGAGTGCACGTCCTCTAAATTAACCCTTCTTCATCCCTAACATATTAGCGTACAGCCCGATCGGGTAGGAAAACGTGGTGCTGGGACAGATATAGTTGAATTTTGAGAGAAAACAAAAACAATACCGTGACGTCTCCGCGGGGTTTAATCATGCCCGTATTGCCTGCCCTAAACAGATGCACGACAAGTTAATTTTCATCTTGTGCAGGAAATACGGGGAAGAGAAAAACTAAGGAACATTTCAGCACAACGACAAGAAAGATCGCTGATTGACAGTCGTCTGGGTGATTGACGAGCTCCGGAATGCTGTTGAGAAAAGCTACACCGCTGAAGCCGTTTACGAAGTGTGGGAATACAATGTATTTGTATACGATCGTCAGACACGTTCTGGCGGATTGTTTCACGGGTACATTGATACTTTTTTAAAATTAAACAAGAAACCAGCGGCTGGCCAGAGTGGTGTACCTTACAAGATGAAAAGTTAGCTTATATTTAAAGTTATGAGGAAAGGAAAGGGGTAAAACTCGATTTCGATTCTGTTTGTAAAAACCCTGGTCTCCGCACACTGGCTGAACTCTTTTTAAATCCACTATGGGAAACGTTTGGGTAAAGACCCGATCTACCACACGTAGCCGTTGTCAACGTCTATCAGGGCATCCACAAGTACCTGACGAATCGGTACAACATCGTGGACTGCTTCATTGTTGTTAATGATGAGGCTATGTTCCTTATTTACAAGGATGCGCGTGACTCATTGCGCCCTAACCCTAACACAAGTGTGGCGGTGGCATGCTACACGACTGCTATGGCTAGGTTGCACTTATGCAGCATCCTTGAAAAATTGGGGGACCCGTTTTTTTTATCATGATACAAATAGCTTTCTATTCAAGGAACGCCCTGGCGAACGGAGTCCACCGACCGGATACTTTTTGAGGGACCTCACTGACAAACTTCAGGATTACGGTCTAGGAAGCTATATTAGTGCCTTTGTATCTGGTGGCCCCAAGAATTACCCGTACCGAAATTGTGTTGGTGGCGATCCTGCTAAAACAAAAATGGTGTGCAAGGTTAGTGGGATCACCATAAGCTACGGCAACCGGAACGACGTTAATTTAGACTTTTTAAAGCGATGGTCACCGCACAGGCTGCGGAGAGATACATACATATACCGCACAAAATTGTAAGAAAAGGTCTTGCAACTGTATGTACCGTTTCGCAGACTAAAGTCTACCGGCCCCTGTACACCAAACGACGGATAACTAATCATTATAATACGTTGCCGTTTGGGTATCAGGGTCCTTGTAAACGTGCTAGCCACGACTAAAAGGTGATCATTTAGACGGGCTGAATAGTCATCTTTTTTTTCTTTCACTCTAGACAGTTCCACTGACATACCATTTTTTAAAGATTTGAGATTTTTTCTGCAAGAAAACATGCATATATATTTATTGATTTATTTTATTCACCCGGGATACTTTTTTATAATTTTTATTCACTAGTACAATCCTTAACCTACCTGATTATTGCTAGTCAAATTGAATTATTTGTATATAGCCTATATATATATATAAAATAGTCAATTTTTTTTCTTTTCTTGTACATATTTTGAATTGAAACCATCTGTGTATATATATATATTGAATTGAAACCATCTGTGTGTGTGTGTATATATATATACACACACACACACACAGATGGTTTCAATTCAAAATATGTACAATAAAAGACGACCTCTATAAATTTATTATTGTTTCCTAAACATGTGTAATATACGTCAAGGTGTAGGATATATTCTATAACTATCTTTTTTTTTTTGTAATTAAATATTCCAAGTATTCTTTTCATGGCGTGAGCAACTTTTATTGTGTAAATAAATATTCAAAATATACTTTTAGTGGTGTGAGCTATATTTGTAAAAATATATTCTAAAACTCTTATTTGTGTAAATAAATATATTAAGTATACTTTATATGGTGTGAGCTATATTTGTAAAAAAATTTCAAAAACTTTATTTGTGTAAATAAATATTATAAGTATACTTTTCGTGGTGTGAACTATATTTGTTAAAAAAATATTAGAAAATTTTTATTTGTGTAAATAAATATTCTAAGTATACTTTTCATGGTGTGAACTATATTTGTAAAAAATATATTCTAAAACTTTTATTCGTGTAAATAAATATTCCAAGTATACTTTTGGTAGTGTGAGCTATATTTGTAAAAAAATATATGTTCTAATATCTTCATTTGTGTAAATAAATATTACAAGTATACTTTTTGTGGTGTCAGCTATATATTTTTTTAAATATATTGTAAATAACTATTACAAGTATACTTTTCATGGTGTGAGCTATATTTGTAAAACTTTTATTTGTGTAAATAAATATTATAAAACTGTTATGTTTGTGTTTTAACGTCTACACCCAACACCCTCTCTCCTATCCTATAAATACAAGTTTATTTATCTTAGAAGATCAGTCTCAAACACTATGGATAAGGTGAAACATTCAGAATAAAGCCATTCTTTCTAAAATAATTAAATCCTTTTACTTTATCGTTGGGTAGCAATACAACGTCACACCAATTACCATTTATAGATCAAAAAATTAATATGTGTATGTGTGTTACAAAAGATCGAACACACCTGATAGATTGACAGTCGAAAGGAATTCATTTAGTACGGTCTGTTAGCGCTAGTGATGCAATAAAACTACCCACATTTTTAGCCAGGAGAATCCATGTCCTACTAGAGTGATGTTATCTGTGCAGCCTGATGCTCGAATGTCTTTAACCCTTTAATTTAGTTTTAACTTTGTACAATATAATCAGAGTGATCTCTGCAGTATAATGTAATTATAATTATCAAACGTATTTATCCTAGTTACTACCTTTGTGATATAAGTAGACTTGATTTTTTAAAAGTTTTTTTTAGCATTCTCGTAATATTTTAATTTGTGAGTTAAGAATCTTATCAGTATTCATTTTATTTCCTTTCAAGCATATTTAGAGCCCAATTTGCAATAATGCCTCCTCTAGCGAATCCCTCCTTCAAAGAGGTCGACCTGCCTAAGGAAGATTCTCAGCAAAAGGGAATAAAGGCAGTTTTACTAGGCCCCCCTGGATCTGGTAAAGGAACCCAAGTAAGAGAATTTTAACATTTTTTTTATATATGGATGAGAGATATTAGCATACCAAGTGTTTTCAGATAATGTATAGGCCTATAATCAAAATACCGGCTGGACCTACCTACCATATGTTAGTCATATTTACTTAGATCTTTGCTGGTGTTTTTAGGGATGCCTCATTATTAAACCCATTAATTTATTATTTTAAGTATGAAATAAAATATGGGAAAACTCTTGGTTTAATCTTAGGCCATTTACTCCAGATAACGTTAACTTAATGTAACTTAATGTAAAGGATCTCTTCGTGTGTTTAAATGGGAGTGATCACAATGCATTTAACTTAACATTGACTTGCAGTTAACTTAACATAAGAGATGTCCTGGGAGGTCTTTTACTTTAAGTGAATGTTACTTTAAGGGTATCACGTGATCTAGCCAGCCAATCATTATGCGAGTAACGTCAACATGGCTATTTAGTAATTCATTTGTTGGTATTATGACCTATGTTTACTCTTTAGCCTAAGTTCTAGTGATCAGACATTGAAAAAAAATAATTAAACTAAAATATGAAAGCTATATTTATCAAAAAAGTTTTGTAATAAATATTATATCGATTGAAAAACTATAAACATTCACAGATATCACTGTACAACTAGTACAAATCACAAATTATACTCGAGAATGAAGATGTTTGGCTCGAGTTGTTACGTTAAGTTATGTGATCGTGATCACACATCTTTCGTCTTAAGTTAACTTTAAGTGAATGTTACGGTAAGTTAAAGTTAAGTTGATCGTGATCCCGGTATAAGCCTACTAGACTAAAATATTAATTATTTATAGGCCTAGTGTTATTTTATAAAACATTCTACATAATTATGCTTAAGGAATCAAAAATCGTGATAAAGTTCATATTTTGTTTTATTTAACATTTGAACTACAGTAGGCTTAGGCCTACACAGTTGTTTGCTCATTCAGCCTGAAAGGGTTATACTATGAACCTCTGCTTCATATAGAGCATAATACAATTATTTTCATTTCAATATATGTTTATTTACTCTACATCTAATACATATATACAAATTATTTTCAGGAATAATACTCAAAGAGCTTCAACTTCTTAACAATTTCATTATATTACATTTTTTAAAATTAAATATTTGTTACCATCAATGCACACAATAGCAAGTTTCCAATGATAGAAAAATTAATATTGTAGTTTTTTTAATATAAATAGCCTATATGATTTAAAATTTTAGAAAACATTCTAAATAGATTAAAGTAAGGAGTGATATTATTATTATTATTAGCACCGCGTCTTACTACCCGTTCGGGTTATACACACTTACGCTAATGTGTAATGGTAGGGTGATTGTGAGATGAAATGGAGGACCTACAGTTTAGCATGGGATCCGAACCATGATGGAAGGCTGGCATTCCACACATTCATAACTTGTGATTAATACACGTCTTGTCAGAGGTGAAGGAAGGGTTTGGTAATCAGATAAATTTGTGCCGGGACCGAGGATTGAACCCCGGACCCCAGCACAGAAGTCCGACACCTTACCCCTAGACCACCAGGCAGGGTGTCTACCATCCGGGAAAATCAGGGAAAACGGGAATTAGCCGGGAATTTGAAGTGATCGGGAAAAAACGGGAATTAGCCGGGAATTAGGTAAATCACAATAAAAATCCGGGAAAATGATATACAATAATCATTAAATCAGTAAATTATGTCATTTTTTGGTTTGTAGCTGTGTAATATATTTTTAATTCCAGGTAAACCATTTTAATACAAATTAAAAAAAAAATCATTCAAATTTTACATCTTACTATTATTTATAAAAATATTAATAGAAAAACGAGGGTGGAAGGGGGGGGGGAGTTAGAAGGATGTGATATACTTTTTTTTAGTCGGGAATTTTAGGAAATGATCAGGGGAAATCAGGGAAAAGGTCGGGGATTTCATTGGTCAAGTTGAGTAGACACCATGACCAGGTCACCAGGAGTGATATTTATTTTGGTTAAGACTTAGATAAAACTTCAGGATGACTAGACCCACCATATAAATTGAAAAATATAATGAATTAAATAGATTATAAAATTTTGGTTAAAACTTAGATAAAACCTCAGGATTGCTATAGGCCCTACCCAGTACACTAATTGAAAAATATATATATTATAAAATATGGTGGTTAAAATTGAAGGCTTTAATGTTCAAATGTCTAGTTAAATTGTGCTTAGAGCGCACAATAAAGTGTCATATAAAGTGATTCATATACATTTGCAATAACATCAACAAAATTGAAAAATATATATATTATAAAATATGGTGGTTAAAATTGAAGGCTTTAATGTTCAAATGTCTAGTTAAATTGTGCTTAGAGCGCACAATAAAGTTTCATATAAAGTGATTCATATACATTTGCAATAACATCAACAAAATTGAAAAATAAAATGTGTTGACCACAAGTCTTAACATACACAAACACCATATTAAAATATAATTACAATGTTGGGCAATAAATTAAGGATTAAAACCAAGTTTCAATTCATCACTGATGTTAAATAGTTAAATCATTTTAGAAAACATAAGTTAGTATTTCTCAAATCGGTAAGAATATTAGTTGAGTGTTCTAGTTAACAGTTGAAATTTTTTTTTTAGTATAAGTTGAGTATCAAATCCAAATATGATTATGTTTCAGTCCTGTTAATCCTTTGTTTGATATTCAGCGATTAGAAGAATGCTAATTCAAATCTTGCTGACATGTTTCGGTATACTTGATACCATATTCATGGCCACAAAGTTTTTGAGTGAGACACAAAGTGTTGTAGGCCTATACGACTGTAAGATGGAGAATCCAAGTATAAAGTATACCGAAACATGTCGGCAGGATTTGAATCAGCATTCTTCTAATTGCTGAATATCAAACAAAGAAGTAACAGGACTGAAACATAATCACATCAAACTCCATAAATGTTCTCCAGGCTTCAAACTCCTTATATGTTTTCCAGGCCTTAAACTCCTTAAATGTTCTCCATGCTTCAAACCTCCTAAATTCTCTCCAAGCTTCAAACCCCCTAATTGTTCTCCAGGCTTCAAACCCCTTAAATGTTCTCCAGGTTTCAAACCCCTTAAATGTTCTCCAGGTTTCAAACCCCTTAAATGTTCTCCAAGTTTCAAACTCCTTAAATGTTCTCCAAGTTTCAAACTCCTTAAATGTTCTCCAAGTTTCAAACTCCTTAAATGTTCTCCAAGTTTAAACTCCTTAAACGTTCTTCATGCTTTAAACACCTTAAATGTTCTCCAGGCATTAAACACCTTAAACATTCTCAAGGCTTTAAACTCCTAAAATGTTATTTTGACACAAGGTGTGACACCATTGGCTGACTAACCAACAACCGACTGAAGTGTTGACGAGCTACTCACTCTCTCCAACCCTCATTCCATGCAGCATAAAGGAGATATTGTATTTAGAGTCTATATCCCTAAATCAACCGAACATAACAAATAAATGTTGATAGAAAAAAAGATGAGTCACTGACTCCCAATGTTTCAGCTAAAACTCCCCCTCCACTTTTCCCCTTAGGTGAGTAGCAAATACATGTGTGATTGCTTGGCATTGGAATTCCAACCCTTCCCTCTAATATAGTGCAAAGGACAAGGCTATTTTTAACTCATCACACAGATAATCCTCGCATATCCACTTGGCTAACAGGTCTACAGCCACCAGTTCTTAAAAGAGATTTACAACACTAATTACTATTAATTCTTATTAGAACTTGCTATTTGAAGTTTTAAATAGAATATTTCATACATCCCTAGTGTTTATAAATGTTTAAGTTTTTATAAATTAGTTTTTGTCAGTCTTATGTACAAAACTTATTTTTTGTGTTAAAAAGTGACACAGAAAAATGAGTAAATTTTCTAGTGTGTGTTGTAATCCATTGGGTAGCAAAGGGCATGGTAATATAAGAAAGAATCTTAGATCTGTTACACCATGGATGAGAGAACTCTTCCCAGAGTTATATGAAAATGCTAAAATTTGTGATAAGTGCCGTAAGTTACTTGGTGAGATAAGTAATAATAGGGCTCATTTTTGTTCTACTTTTACTACTTTACAGTAAGAAAGTAGGAAAAGTCCTACTTTTGAGGAAAAACTCCTACTTTTACTACATTTGGACCTCCAGAAGAAAGAAACTGTTTGGTTTGTAGAGGTTTAACCATGGATTTTCCTTTTTGCTGGTAAGTTAGCAAAACAAAATATCATATAATGTGTCTTGCTGTTTGAATAAATTCGATGTATGCTCAAAATCTTGTACAGTGTCTTTGAAATTCATTAATTATAAAATTGTTATAGGGGGTAGTGCTATAATGAAATATTTACAACTAGAATAGGCTAAATTAAAAGGCTTGTTAAAGTTATCCTTGAGCTACCCCATGGAAATACTGATGTTGAACGAGGATTCTCACAACATCAAAGTATCTAACTGACAACAGGACCTTTCTCTCTGAGGCATCCATCAGAGGTATGCACTCTACCAAAGATGGTCTTGTACATTACAACTATCAGTGCATCACATTATCATTCACGAAGAATTTCATCAAGAAAGGATGTGGGGCCCATAAGTTCTACTTGGCTGGACTCGAAGAAAATAAGAGAATTGAGGCTGAACGGAAGAAACAAGAGCAAGAAAATAAAGGGAATATAAAAAACCAAAGTGAAGAGTATCACACATATAAGAAAGTTTTGGAAAATAAATCACAGGAAGCTAAAGAGGCAATGTAAAAAGAGAACCAGTTAGAAAAGCAAGAATCAGAAGCAGTTCAATTGTATAAGTCATTAGTGGCAGAAGTGAATGAAAGAATTAATAATGCAATGAAAATCAATGATAGGAAAGGTTTGCAAATAGCACAAGCTATGCTAATAGCTCCGGGCAAAAAATTGGAAGAAAGTGACTGCTTTTGAGAACATAAGAAACAAAATCATATTCAAAAGAGAAAGACAACAATGTTGAACTACTTTTGTACAAGTCAATATTAATCAAAGAAACCCAAAAACAACAGATAGAGTGATTTTTTTTTATATATAACCCTGATGGGTAGTAAAATAAATAATATATTTTCTATCATGTTGTTTCACAGATTATTTTTTATAAATATATGTTATTTTAAGGTGGATGACAGTTTATTTTAACCTATGTCATCTTTTGATGATAATGAAGATCATTATTATTACTATTTTCTATTGTGTTTCATTATCATTATTTACAATTTTGGATTTGTAATGAAATGACAAAGTAAAATAAATACTGAATTAAGANGGGGGGTGAGCTAATAACATAAAAACATTGTTTTTAGTTATTTATTTTAGTTTGGCACTATGAGGCGAATATTGTTTTTAACATGTCCTACTTTTTTTTTTATCAAATTGGCAGTCCTATGTTTCCTATTTTTTCGTCAAAAGTCCTGTTTTTCCTGCTTTTTGACACCCAAAATATACCATGAGGCCTGTAATAAGCCACAGTCTGAAGAATACACCTATTTTTCAGAAGACATTTGTGTTGTTCTAGCATTTACTAAACATACAACTATTAAATCATTAAATGATAGTTTAGTTACTTTGGGCGGTACTATAATCAAAAAGAAACATCTTTCGAAAACTAATTACTGTACAAAGAAACCGCAGAAATTGAATTAGACTATTAAGAGTATAATTTTTACACAAGTGAGTCCAAGCGAAGAATCTTCAATATCAGTCAGTGTCAGTGCAGAGAGTGAGATGATAAGCCAGCTAAAAGAAAAGTTTACATCCACATCAGATAGAAATATTGAGGTCCAAATACTAACAGTGTTACCTAAAAGTTGGAGTTTGGGTAAAATTCAGCAGGAGCTTGGAGTAACAAATTACATGGCAAGAAAGGGAAGAGAGCTTGTGAAAGAAAGAGGTGTTATGTCATCACCTAATCCAAAACCAGGAAAAAGCTTATCTAGAGAAAATGTGAACATTATTGAACAATTTTATTGTGATGATGCTGTTAACAGAATTATGCCTGGGGAAAAAAAGACTTTGTTTCAATGAAAATAGGCGGGAACAGGTGTCATGTTCATAAAAGACTCCTACTATGTACTCTTAAAGAGTCTTACATGCTGTTCAAAGATAATCATCCAGAAATGACTGTGGGATTCCCCAAATTTGCTGATCTCTGACCTAAGAACTGTGTATTCCCAGGATCAAGTGGTACACACAATGTGTATGTATGTACAGTGTACACGTATGTACAGTGTACACATCACCAGAATGTGAAGCTTATGATTAGTGGGTGCAGGATCAAGGAACTGACTGCAGAAGAAGATATGCCAATTAATGATTACAAAGATTGTTTATCCATAGTAATTTGTAATCCGCCTTTACCAAAGTGCTACTTCGGAAACAGTGAATATTGTCCAGGGTATAGTGAATTATGCAAAAAGTTTGAAAATATCTCTGACAGTAACTTTGTTGACATGATAACATACAAGCAGTGGGTCACAGTGGACTGTTCCATCTTGGAAACCGTTTCAAAACCGGTGGATGAATTCTTGGATTCCCTATTTGAAAAACTTAAAAGTCTTCTTAGTCATTCTTTCATCGCTAAAGAGCAAGCTAATTTCTTTTCTGAGGAGAAAAAAATCTCTGCAAGAGGCTGAGTATTTATTGGTTTGTGACTTTTCAGAAAATTACTCATTTGTTCTTCAATACAAGGGTTCCATTGGAACAACGCACTATCCACAATTCATCCATTTGTTATTGATTATTTAAACTCATCAGAAGAACCACACAATGTTAAACATGCAAGTATTGTGATAATCTTATAGTGCCTTCAGCATGATACAACAGCAGTTTATACATTTCATAGAAAGCTAATCATATTCCTTAACACTAATTTTCGCCACTGAAAAAAAAATCACATTTCTTTCAGATAGAGTAGCATCACAGTATAAAAATCACAAAAACTTTACAAATTTGTGTTTACATCACCAAGACTTTAGATGCAAAGCAGAGTGTGGCACTTCTTTGCCACATCACATGTTAAAAATGCTTGTGATGGTGTAGGGGGAAATGTAAAGCGTCTTGTTGCTAGAACCAGTTTAAAAAGCCCTATGCAGAACAAATAATGACACCAAGACAGTTATATGAATGGGCAAGTCACAACATAGAAGGAATTACATTCATGTTTGTGACAATAGAAGAATATGAAAATGTACAGATATTTTTGCAGGAGAGATTTGCAAACTCTAGATAAATTTCTGGAACACAGAAGCTTCATTGTGTTAATCCATTGCAATAAGGGAAACTGATAACAAAAGTTTATTCTTCAGCAGAGAAGTCAAAACATGCTAGTATTATGCATGTCAAAGGACAGCTAGAAATGAATGAAATACATGGATTTGTTACTTGCGCACATGATGGACACTGGTGGTAACATTTTAGCTTTCTTGTCATTTAACTTCAAGGAACAATGGATTAAAATTGTGTGACTTAAGGAAATTAATGGAAATGAAAATTCCTGTTTTACTAAATCTAACATAACTCCTGAACCCATTTGCATACCATCTTCAAAGGTTGCATAGTTAATAAGTAATAGTATGCATACAACATATTTTTTTATAGGGAAAAAAACATTTTTGAGAAAATGGCCGACAAAATGTTTAACATAATGTGTTTTTTTTTGTTCTTTTTGTAATATAGTCAAGAAAAATTTCTTATGAAAGAGCTAGTCAAGACCTTTCCAAAAACACTTGAATCACTTCTATAGGTGCTCAGGTTACTGAAATATTCAATGTTAAAGTTAACAAGATGGTGACAAAATTGGTCAAAATCGCAAATTTTGCACCTCTATAACTTTATAAGTAATAAAGATATGGACATGAAATTTTACATAGGCATATATCTCAAGTGGTTCTTTCAATAAGCCAAATTTTTAAACACATTAAAAAATGTGAGGTTGAGGACCTTGTTGACTTGAGATGGAATGACCAATTTATATTTTATAGTACAATATACATACATTGTTTACAAACCTAAAACACAAAAATCTGAAGGTTTTACTATTTCATTTCCAAGAAAACTAATGGGATTGTGTGTAAAATAGCACTTAAATGTATCACACACAATTATAGTGGCATTCAGCAGATGGACTCTGTTATCACGTCGCCCCCTATAGCCTCTAGTATTTATAATTTTGCTAGCAGTGATAGAACTTGTTTCAATGCCCTTAGATAATACTCGCCACTTTGAATACAAAATGCCGAACAAACATTCTATGGTTTTCCTGGCACTAGAGTGCCATAAATTAAAGGTAGCAGTTTCAACATTCAAGTTTTCTCTTTTGTAGGGTGTTAACATACAAACTAAATGAGGATATGCTTCATTGGCTAGAAAAACAAAAGGCATTTTAATGTCAGTTCCTGGTAAAAAAATCATCTTGGCTGGAATGTTCAACCTGTTACTTTGCAATAAAAGGTACTGTAGCATTAGCCACAAGACAGCAATACCCAAATCAACAACAAACGGACTTACCCAATTGCACGGACACCGTCTGCTGCTGGTCCGGCTACACACTCAATCCCCCATCGCTACATACACACATCCGAACGCGTCAACTGACAACATAATACTGAAGCCACACCAATTCAACGCTAAGTCACAAGATTTCCTGACCAAAGATCTTCAATAGGAAAGAAGATACTCTCCGCCAGTGCCCAGTTTTTGTTTCTACTCCAGTCTAGAAGCATGTAGAATCCCCCCTGTTTAGGTTCTTTGGTTTTCCTCCCCTTGTGATCCCCTCATTCCGTGTTGTTCTGTGGACTGTGCTATAATCGTATAAACGAGTGATTGTGCGAGTGGAGAGCCACTCTTGGACTGGCTTCGGTAATCGCTAGGGGAAGCTAAGGCTTCGGATACTTATAATAATGCAAGCAAAATTCTTTTTGGCTTATTGAACTTTATTTATTTTGGTCTGATTAGAGAATAGCACTTGTGATGGTGTTAATAGTAATATTTTCGTTTGGACTTAAACTTTTCTCAATCATAACAAACTTGAGATATTGGACTCTAACTACAAAATATAGCTAATGTTGTTAAGAGTTATAATATTGGTTTTGGACTTAAAACTTTTCTTATATATAGTGAACTTGAGTTATTGGACTCTTAACTTGAAAATAATGCTGTTTATATTTTATCTTATATGTTTGCTTGTGAACTTAGGTTATTGGGAACCATCAGCACTAGTATTGAAGTTAGTAATAGCCGCCATAATAACTTGGGTTATTGATGTTAATATTTTGAGCGTTGGCAATTTAAATGTGAATTGCTCTACTTTATAGTCAATTGATAGTTTTATGTCTAGGCAAAACATATTTTCCCTTTTGTCGGGACTAAGAGATGTAAGGATATTGATAGAATGAAGTTTTATGTTTATGTAAGGAACATAAGTATTTCTCAGAGACTTCATTTGTGTGTTCTATACTATTCTTTCTGGCTAATAAATGCGCATTCAACTTGTAAATTTTTGTTTACGTAAATTAGCGATTGTGATTACTAAAACATTTAATGCGTTCTTATAATGAAACTATGTTATTGTGGTCACAAAATATTTTATACATTATTTCTCCCCTTTATGGGATTTTTCATATTAATTGTTGTTCACAATTTATTTGAATATCCAATAAACAACCTATTTGATGAATCTTTTCTACTTTATTTTTTTAAACTTATTTATCCTTAGGTATAACACTATCTATATTGTTGTCTGGTAATTGAATAAGGGGAATGTTTATTTATATATTGTTGAGGTTGACTGTGGGGATGAGTGCCGCATTTGCTCCAAATTGCGTGTTCTGGGTATTGGTTTCTTGCCCAGTTTTTTCTATAGTCTTTACTCACTTAGCACACTCTTTCCTTTTTTGTTGACTAACTGCTTTATTTTGTATTTGAACCCTATTAGTTAGGCTTTAGGGTTAGAAATAGGGTTCAGTACATTTCCGAACTTGTTAACGTGCCTCCATTACTTTACTTTCTGATTGCCCTGACATCAATTATTATAAACTTGTAGTTTGTATTACATACTGCTTGCAAAATATTGGAATAGAATTTCTTGTAATTGTAATACATTGTACCAGAATGAGGTGGAGCATTAATTTATACATGCTTTCCATCAATACAGTCAATACAATTAGGAATATTTCACAGTTCTAAATACTGCTTACTTATCTGTAGAAAGGTTTTTTTTTGTAGGCACAGTTAGTGTAAAGGATGCAATAATATCCACATCACGTCAACTGTTTGTGTGACAATCCTGCTGACTGTTGTGGCTCCTACACGGAATGCAAAAGCTAAATTTTTCAATGAAGCTCCAGATGCCAGATATCTGAAAATAAATAAAATATTATTAAATAAAAAATTTGGTTTTGAAGTAAATACTCTAAATACAATTATTTTTTTTGATGTTGTAGTGAAAAATCTCCAAAGCAAGTGGAAATCGCTCAGAGATTATTACAGAAAGGAGTTTCGAAAAACTCAACAACACCGATATGGAGAGGAAGAAAAATTTGTCTACTAGATAAATTGGTCATACTTCAAACTCATGGATTTTTTAAGAGACCGGTTCATGCCAAGACAATCAAGTGGAAACTTGTGGAGGAAAATAGCACTTGAGCACACAATTTTAAAGACTAGTGAAAAATCTACTGAGCGAGCTACTGAAGAAGAATTAGATTGTTGAAATCAAACTTTGCAAGGTGACACACACGAGGAAGAATTATCTGGTATTCCTGGCCATGTTCAGAGTCATTGTCAAATGAATTCTGAAGCCGACGATGATAGTGATTCTCGTCATTATGGCTAAAGAAACAGACATTTCTAAAAACAAGTCAGTTACTGATGTCTTAATTCATCTTAATACCTTCCGAAAAAATGTGAAAAGAAATAGGAATAATCAGCTCCAAACACTTGTTGAAATAAAAAAAAAGAGGAAAATATCCTTTTTGGAGGAAAACAGTGCTAAAAAAGAACTCCTAAAACCCGATGAAGATGAAAATTATTTCAAATGTCTACTTCTACATGTAAAGAACCTCAAGGGTATCAACAATATACTCTTAAGAATGAAGTTCAGAACCTGGTTATTAAGATTTTCGGTACAAACATTCTAAACACCAGAATTCATGCACAGACTAGGTTATGAATCATACTGAGGATATTAAGGTATCTGTCTATGCCCATAGTTTCCTAAATAATGGGTACATGTACAAAAGTCTGTCTGTTGACCAGTACTCTATAATATATTTTTTTTTATTTCTGATCTTAAGCATAGTTACTCATAGCTGTAGAAATTTCATTTATATCAACTGGTTTCCATCATTTCAAATTTTAACCTAGTGAAAGAAAAGTTGTGGTGGAAACTTGTTCATAATATCTATTTGTTTCAACCACGGCAATTTCAGCTGTAAGAAGTCATTTAAATAACACACAAAATCACTATTATTGGTAAAAATATTAGAGTGTATGCCGGAATTAGAATCATCAAAATGGTGAACGATAGGGTTGAATTCATTGTCAGACTAGGTTACGCTATTAATTATTTATTATAGGTTCATTTTCACTTAGTAAAAATCTTAAATTGAAGTGTAGTTTTACTAGCCTGAACCATACAAAAGCCTCAATCCTTGAAAAGTTACTACATAATCATTTTCAAGTTTCTTAATACCCATTTCAAAGGTATGTAAATAACTGACGTTTTTTTTTACTTTTTATAGGGTTTTGATAGTAACGTAGGAATAAAGAAGGTTTTTGAAAGTTTACCATACTCACTAATAAAATTATATTTGTGTTAATTTGTAAATTATTATGTTTTAAAATAAAACTAAAGTGTGGATTTTATCTTGAAAATTGTAAAGCTTGATTTCAAAACCCAAAATTAATAAATGCATCAATTGTAGTTTGGCACATTTCATTTGAATTAATCCTATGGATTAATTATGTTTTGGCACATTTCATTTGAATTAGTCCTATGGATTAATTATGGTTTGGCACATTTAATCTGAAATAGTTCTACAGATTAAACTAAAAATTAGTAGGGAAACTAGTGTTTTTACCAACTTTGGTCAAAGCCAGTCTTACTTCAGTTCAAGTGAGATGCTTTTAGTAACTTCTGTAGGCACAATATATGTAGAACATATACGATACATGGTTGTACCTAATTGGTGTTTTACTCAGGGTGTCTACCGTCTGGGAAAACGGGAAGTAGCCTGGAATTTGAAGTGGTCGAAAAACTAGAACAAGTCTTGAATTTCTTAAATTACAAGAAAAAAATCAGGGAAAATGTTGTTTTACTAAAAATATTAAATTAAATCACCATAAAACAATCAAACAAAAGCAAAATTTATCCAAATCAGAATAAAAATGTCTGAGAGTGCTAACTTATTTTAAATACTCCTCACCAGTTATATATCTTAAGCCATCTTGCAGCTAGGTCAGGCACGTTAGTGACGGAGGAAGCGAGGAAGGGAGAAATAGTGAGCTACAGACGATCTAACTTGTCGGCCCGACCAAATCAGGCGTTTCTTTTAGGCGGCTTGACTTTTTTTTAAAAAGAACACACCCAACATGCTGGTGGAAGGGCGGTCGGATGTCCGACCATCATCACTCAGGAAAGATAAATGAATACCAGTAGCACAATTTGCCTTTAACAAAACTTGACAAACTATTATTGCATTAAGTAAGCAGCTTTTCTAACAAAGTCATTGGCTGTAAGTCATACCACCTTAATGGCGCAGCTATAGTTGGAAGAGTCCATTATTTGGATCTGGGCGGGAGAATCGCCTTCAGTCAACATCTCATTTCCTTTGTCACCTTCGGTCACTTTTTACAAATAGCTGCCAAATATTGGTCTGCTAATCCAAATTCTTAGTGGACTATGTTAATACAAAAAAGAATCTGTTTGGTTGAATTTTAAAACTTATTATTATTCATGAAAAAGTTGATTAAAAAATTTGTGTGTGGTGTATGTTAGGGAAGGGGGTAGGGGGTGACATACTTTTGAGTTAGGAATTTTAGGAAATGATTTGAGGAAATCTGGGAAACAGTCGAGAATTTCATTGGTCAAGTTGAGTATACACCATGTAGTACTACAGTGTGTCTTATGACGTGAATGTTCTCTAGTCAAAATAGTTGACCAGTTCTGTGAGTTTTGGTAAAATGGCAAAGTATGTTATATTATATAATATGTTTTAATATTAATATATATATATATATATGATATAATTATGTATATATATAGAAAATTTGTTTTAATACACATAAAACCATATGATATAATTATTTATGTAGAAAATTTATTTTAATACATATAAAGCCATATGATATATAGATATGATATATATTAAAACACATGATGCATTGTATACTCATGTCATGTTACCTAAATTTGCAGAACTCAGCAAAAGGCATCTCTGTTTTTGTTTAAGCTAGTGGATAACTGAATGGTTGATAAATGATACACAGATGATGCAAGTTAAGTAACAACTATTTTCAAAATAATAAAATATATTACAGTAGAGTCTCGGAAACTTGACACTCGATGACACACGCACATGCACACAGTTGTTGGTGCCAGTCATCACAATCCAAGGTCATTCAACTGTATAGCCTCTTTGGTTTGTGTAACTTGAGTGGAACATTCGTTCTGTGGTGTTTTTTTACAAGTGATGTGTTTGTTAGTTTTCCAATTCAATAATGTGTTATGCGAATCAATACAATATTATATGTACATTACTGTAATGCATTTTCGTATATTACACTTATGTACACACACACCGTTATATTAACACGTAATATATTGTACTATACATAAATTACTGTTACTGTACCATACAACACCATAGTACAATACAATTGTACCTATAATATTCGATACATACTGTGATTCATCCGTGTTTAGTAAGCATGCATCTTATGCAAGTTCATTCATAAAACTTGACATCTCAATAACATGACACAATCTCAGTCCACATTAGGTTGAATTACCGGGACTCTACTGTACTATCCTAAAAAGGGTGGGAGTTTGAATATTAAATTAAAATTAACTGTATTGTCTATTTCATATTTTAAAGAATAGGGAAAGTACCTATTAACAATATAATTTGTAGAGTTGTAAGCACCTGGAAAATCTGGAAAAGTCAGGGAATTTGTTGTGACGAGGAAATTTGTAAAATTTTCTGGTGTACTTAGATATTTTTGCAATATTTTCTGAAATACTGTACAAAATAAAAAAGCACAACTCGGTATAAACTATTAGTTTTGCGTCCAATTAATCTAATTTTGCCAAGGGCACTGGCATAGGGGTCTTTAGTAGTCACCTGTCAAGAATTTAATAGAAAACGGTGAAATAATAAAATTACTAATAAATTTGCATATAAAATATTGGAAAAAAAGGCATATTTTTTTGGTCTGGAAAACCCGAAAAATGTCAGGGAATTTAAAAACTTACAAATAGTATCAACCATGAATGTGGTTTTTGTAAGGTTTTAAAATTTAAATTTGTATCAACCCTAAATGTGGTTTCTGAAAGGTTTTGACTATAACCCTTTTATTCACTATTTAATACTATTGTTTATTTGATTATTTTAATTATGTAGGCACTGTCATTAGTAAGTTTTCTTTACTTTTATCTATTAAAAGTAAACATTTTAAATGTGATTTGAATTTAAATTTGGCAAACACCCATTTTAAAATGCAGTTTTATCTTTTTTTAGAATATAATAGAAGATTTTCTGGTGGTGTTTAGTTAACTCAAAGGGAAATAGGGTATTACTAAGTTTTCTTGTGTTCTTATGCCTCTATCACATATTTAACTTTAATATTTTTTTTTGTGTACCTTTATTTAATATATATACAAAAAAAACCTTGTTCGCAGGCACCTCTACTGAAGCAGAAGTTTTGTGTATGTCATCTATCTACAGGTGACATGCTTCGGTCAGAGATAGCTTCAGGGTCCAAACTGGGTCTCAAACTTAAGAAAACAATGGATGAAGGTGTGATGTTGGGATTGGGTGTATTATTTATAGAGACAAAATATAAAGTTTATCATTAAAATATACTTAATTCTCAAATAAAAAGAGTAGATTTCTAAGCAAATGCCTTTCTGTAAGTTATTGTTTCACCCCATGTAGTAGTGGAAGGCTTCTCCTATGAATTCTCTATTGACAAAAGGTCTTCATGAGCTAATTAATTTAGAATAGTTCTTTTAAGCTGCTTTGGGTTTGTAAACCATACAACAGTGCCACAATAATTACTATATAATTAGAGGGTCACTGCTCTAGAACACGGGTCCCAAACCATTGATCACAAGCTACTGGTAGCTCACAATTGCACCTCACATGAGATATCTATTTGGTGGAACTAGAATTTACATCACAATATCAGAACCCGAGGTTGATTGGAAACATTTTAAGCTCACCCCCAACAACAGATGGCAAATCAGTCGACACATTTGTGCTTGATGTAATCTTGTGTTTCAAAGTTATCATGAATCTATGGTCGTTTCCCAGTGGTTTGCTTATGCTTATATTTGATATTAATGGAAATAAAGTGCAAATAAAAATATAATATTTATCAGAAGTTAAAGGGAGAAACTATTAGTTTAATTTGCAATGTAAGTGTCATTGAAGACAAGAAAGGTCTTGCAGGAATACCTTACAAAACAACTCAGTTGGCAATAAACAAAGACTTCCCTTCAAATACTGCTTTAAGGAAAGCAAAAATAAGACGATCAAAAAATCAGTAAGTGGACAGCCCTCGATTTTTCTTACAACAAACGCGGCTAAAAATAAATCTGTTACTCTTGCATCTAACTGCACATTCCAGATCATTGATTAATAAAATAAAAGCTTGTAAAATAGTGAAATGATAAAATAAGCTTTTTTTTATAGTGTTTACAGATACCTAATTTAACAATTTATACAATAAAGAAGGCATACAACCTACCTAGCTTTCTGCCAATACTGTAATAAGTTATGTTTAGAAATGTTATTTTACAGTTGATCAACCTGAATAAATGTTATTTCTCACTTTACCTTAATGAAGTAACAGATATTAAACTTCTCATTTAGCCCTATTTTAAGGTTAGTTTCCAGAAATTTGTTTGTAAAAGAACTTCTGAAACTTATTCCTTTGAAAGGACAAACCACAGTTGAGGACATTTATTTTGAGTTTAAAATATTTCTTTCTTTTGGGAATATTCCTGTACACAAGCTTTTGGGTATTACAACAGATGGCACTCCAGTTTTCCCTCGTGTCAAAAATGGATTTATTGATTGTGTCAGAAAAATAAAAGCTACCAACAATTTGTTTCTCACCACTTTATTCTTCACCAGCAAACACTGTGCAAAGTTTTTAATGAGGTTATGAATCTTGTTAAAATGATCAACCAAGGGAGGGCTAATGCCCTTCAAAGACACTTGTTCAAACCTCAACAGATGAGCTGAATTGAAAGTATCGAGACAACCTGCTCCATAGGAAATAATGCTGGACAAGCAAACGATGAATCCACCATTGTTTTAATGAACTTTTGACTGCAATAATTGTGTTTTTCAAAGACTCTGATACAAACTATCTTGAACTTAGAGATTTTGGTTGGCTGTAGTTTTTTGAGGGATTAAATATGACAACAGGTATTCTCCAAGAAATTTGAACTCTCAGAGAAGAACCTCAGCAGAGAAGTCCACATTTCACCTGCTTGTGGATAGCAAAATAAATTTTTAGCAGTACCTGATTGTGAGAAAGGATAACAAAAGCAATTTTTAACACTACTACTTGGAAAATTTTTATTGAAATACTTTCCAACTTGAGAGCAGCATTTCATCATTTTCCAAAATATTGGTCTTCTTGCACACTTCATTGAAGCTCCTTTAATACACATTGACATTGAAATATTATCCATTTGTATCACTCAATACTTTCAGACCCACCTCGGTGGTATAGCTAGCTAACACGCTAGTTTTATGTTGAGCTAGATTGCTAAGGACGGGAAGATCAAGGTTCGAATCACCGTCGGATGAACTGGGGTTGGTTTTCACTAAATGGTTTTCCACTCTTCCGCCACCCATATGTGAGTTCACTTCCTCTAAATTCAACCTTCTCAATTCCTAACTTATCAGCATAATTAGTACACAAGAGTAACCTAAACAGGTAGTAAGACAGTGCTAAATAAAAATAAATACTTTCAGGAAGATGGCCTCTTAACAGAAATTATTGAGCTGACAACGTTCAAAGTGACTTAAAGATTGTTGACTCAAGTTAAGATTATGTAGGGTATTTTGACTTGAAGGAAAAGTTTACAGTGTTGTTATATGTTGCATTTTGAGTGAAGGCAATCTGCTCGATTTACCTGTAACATCATATTCAACAATGAAGGTTGGGAAAAGCAAATTCAGATGCAGGCTCACAGATGATTGTGTAAATAACTGCATTCAAATGGGCATAAGTTACTTCACAAACATTAAAAAATATAGATAAAAGGGAATAATGCCAGTCTTCTCAATTAGCTAGAAATAATTTTTTTAATATATGACTGACAATTTTGTTCAAAAGAGTAGTAGTATTTTATAGCATTGAAAAGAAGTTCATTTTAGTTTAAAAAATTTACTTATAATTTTTAAATTATTTTCATTACATTTATAACTTCGTCACAGATCTCCCCCCTGTGTATAGACAGATGTGATAGTAATGTCTAAGAACAGGAAGCATAAATGGTCAATATGCAGAATGGCAAAATTTCAATTTGTATAGATGGATAAATAATCCAACATATTGAAAGTAGCTCCCATACTTAATGAGCTTAGCAACCCCTGTTTGTTTAAGAACATATATTTATTATTGTTTGTTCATGTTACTTAACCCTTTGGTGAGTAGAGTTTTAATATAGTACATTCATTGACCTGGCGGTATAGGGGTAGTGTGTCAGACTTTTGTGCTGGGTGTCCGGGGTTCAATCCTCGGTCCCAGCACAGATTTATCTGATTGCCAAACCCTTCCTTCACCTCTGATAAGACGTGTATTAATAACAACTTGTGAATGTGTGGAATGCCAGACCTCCACCGTGGTTCGGATCCTACATTAAACTGTAGGTCCTCTATTTCATCTCACAATCACTCTACCATTACACATTAGAGTAAGTGCGTACAACCCGAACGGGTAGTAAGACGCAGTGCTAATAATAATAATATTGTAATTAATACCTGTGGAGTGAGGTTTTTGGTGAAAATTAAATATTTTGTTTTTGCATAAAAATGTTAAAATTATGTATTGCAGTTCTAATACTGTTTATAAAAATTAAGATTCTTGATTTTCTTCTCAGTTTTTAGACAGTATAGGAGATGTGCATTCAAAATAATCATATCCAATATATGGAAAAATAGCTTCTTGTACCACTTTACCGACTTTATTGTACTTTCAACAAAACTTATTTGCATATCAGCATTGTCAACAAGTCCCATGTTTTTGTTGTACTCAATTACAGAGAGTGGCTTCTTGATGACTTCACCTGATACTCGATCTACTTTACTTGTTTCAGCCCATTGGTGAGAATGCACTGTAGTCAACATGCACACATCTCTCTTGTCATGCCATTTCTCTGCAAGAATATTTCCCGTGTGGAATACATCACACTCCCCCTTCTTCATTTTTTTGTGGAAACTTAGGCGTCTCTTTCCTCTTCTGCCTCACTTTTCCGCATGTCCCACTTTGTTTTCTCAGGAGATATTCGAATAATTTAGAATTGGAGTACCAATTATTGCAATATAGTATGTTCCTTTGGCCTAAGTACGGCTCCAGAAGGGTAGTAATAAAAGAGCCAGAAATACCAAGCTCATCCATTTTTTAAATGTTTGTATCGGCTCCTGTATATACCAGAAAATCTAAAATAAATCCTGTAGTACAATCCAATTTTATCCCAAATATGTGTCACTTGAATGGCACATATTGTTTGAAAACCAAACGACCCTTACACACCATTATACTTTCATCAATGCATACATTTTTATGGGGTTTGAAAATAGTTTTGAATTTTATTCTTGTAGTTTCAAGGACTGTACTGATTTTAAACAGATAATCGATCACCAGCTGGCTTATTGTAACTGTCAGAGAAGTGTAGCAGTCGAAGCAGAAGTAAGAAACGATCATGTGAAAAGTTTTTTCCAAATATGTGTGGGGGACACACACATAAACACGCAAAAGAGGGTCTGTGGACCAGTAATCTTTCTTTCACACAGTGTCTTGCTGTTTGAGTGTGTGGGACATGAGAATTATGACTGCAAGAAAAGTAGAGAGTTCAGAAACTGGTGGTTTTACCCATTGTTTGAGTTTTAATTTTTCTTTCACTTCAAAATTATCTGTGACGTATGGGTGATATTTGTCTGACTCTTCTACTATGTGTTGGAGTAGATCACTATCAAACATAAGTTTGAATAAGTCACTTTCACTAGGATTGGTAGCTCACAAAGTGCCGAAATTTTAGCATTATTGTCATCTAATTAAATTATTCAAATGAAAAGTGGCATTATTTTGCCATCAAAATGTGTCATGCATTGTTGGCTGAACATCTGCTTTCACCTGTAGTTGTGTCCTATGGTTATCGGCAGCAACTTCATGTTCAGTTTCCTGCTCAGATGAACAAGATGATACTCCATCATCACTGTCATTTATGTCACTCATATCACTTGCAGATTCCCAACTATTTCATTCACCTCTTTTTCTGTGAGCATTCGTCTCTTACACGAAGATGCCATGATAAATACAACAATATAAAAACTATAATAGGATTATTGACATTCACACGTGGCAACTACATTTATTTATAAATGTGTGATTTTGCCTCTATAAATAAAACAGTAATAAAAGCTAAGGTATAAACATAAACATCAAGTGGGACCACTATCTTTATAAAAAATGACACATCAGAAAAAACCATCACAAATAAATCAACACTTATAGCTACTAAGATAAACATGAATTTCGTCAACCAAGTGTTTGTGACAATAGTCACGCACAGCTACGACATGTGTGAAAGGAAAACATGCCCCAACAATAAGATAAACTAATTACCATGTAACGGACAGTAGAGCCATCTATTTGCAAATATATAAACTATTAAATGTCTTGAGATAGTTTCTTTAACACAACATAGATAGCAGCAGAGCATAAACATGATTGAACATTTATTTACGGCCGTACTAATTTAGACAAACATTAAAACGTATATTTACGTGCATACTCCTATAGGGTGTCTACCATCCAGTAAAATCAGGGAAAACGGGAATTAGCTGGGAATTTTAAGTGATCGGGAATAAGTCGGGAATGAGGTAAATCACAATAAAAATCCGGGAAAATGATATACAGTAATCATTAAATTAGTAAATTATGTCTTTTTTTGTTTGTAGCTGTGTAATATATGTTTAATTCCTAGTAAACAATTTTAATACAAATTTTTAAAAATTATTCAAATTTTACAAATTCTTATTATTTATAAAAAAGATTAATATAAAAACGAGAAAAGG
>CABFVZ010001515.1:46830-96330 GCA_902151445.1 Timema monikensis | reverse complement strand
GTTAGAAGGATGTGATATACTTGTTTTAGTCGGGAATTTTAGGAAATGATCAGGGGAAATCAGGGAAAAGGTCGGGGATTTCATTGGTCAAGTTGAGTAGACACCATGTCCTAGGAAGCCATAACAAAATGAACGTAAATATATGTTCATACTCACCAAAGGGTTAATACTCTCACATTTACTGATCATTCCTGCTGTTTCTGTTTCATACTATAATTATTGTTCATTTCTGCTTGTTCCCACTACATTCAACTGTGTATTGAAATAAAATTTAAAACATCTTTAACCATACATTAAATAAGCATACTTACTCATATTTATTCAAACTTATATACTTTCGTTTACTTTGATATTTCAGTCCAAAACTACCTAATTTTTCAATGTATATTTTATTCATTTAAAAGCTATTCTCTCTTGGACCTATATTCATAGTAAACTTTTAAGAGCTCTATATTGATCTTATAGATATCTATATTTTTTTCAGGTCTTAGTACCTCTTTGGTCCCTCCTCAGACATTAAAGGGATTGAAATGTGGAAGGTACAATTTAGAAAATGTGTGTCCACATTTACATGAAAAACCACCACAGATTCAAACCCCAATCTCCCTATCATTAGTATACCGTACCATAAAATACTAAATACTGCCTTTGTCTATGTGCCCACTGGTGTGGGTCAGTAGTAGATTAAAATTGGTAAAAACTGTTGTGCCATTGAAGGTCCAGGCATAACATTACACTGCTGACAGTAAATACATGGTCCATACCAGAAATGCTGGCCATTTTTAGCATTATTAGTGATTTTTCTAATACAAAGTAATTATGATATAATAATGGTACTTAGATCTGTTTTAAAGATCAGTTTATGCTCTTTAATTTGAATTATAGATGAATGATATATGATAACAAAATATAATTTTTGTAAAATAAAGTATGTCTGTTTAAGTAAAAAAAAATATTAAACCAATATAATTTTTTTGTGATAAACACAGTGTAATTAATAAAGTTTGTCAATAAAGGCTAAAGTAAATTTTAAACATTGCTAAAAACTCAAAGTAGCAAACACAAAATTTTATTTACCAATAAAAAATATTTTTTTCGTTGAAACAATTCAAAACAGGACGCAAAACACGAACCAACTTAGCACATATTGTACTGATATCGTTTCTCTTGCCTACCGAATTTTCCAGTTTATTTTTTCCCTCTGCTGAACACACGAGCATATAAATACATAAAAATAAATAAAATTTGATAAAAAATATAGCAAAAGCCAGTTTTTATACATGGTTTAAAGAAGATAATAACATTATAAATAAGTAGATGAATGCTGCCACAAAATACTTGGAAAAAAAAACAGAACTTTTCAGAAAATTTCACATAAAAACAGAGTAGGCCAAAATATATTTATGAAAAATAATAACCTACTAAAGAGCTTTGAATAAATAAAAATAAGTACTTATACTAAAACAACCATTGCTTATATTAAAAATATAAAAAGAAAACAAAACAACACTGTCACAGATAAGAACACAAACTAACCTCAAACAATGTTGCTATAACTCGACTCGATGACAGCTGTAAAGATCGATTGTTGCTATCAAACTTATTAATTTCTGTGCAATCTAGTGACAATTTTGGTACTAAATATCCATAGGCGACCTCCAAACAATGCTAGAGCCGTATTAAAATTATTATTATTAGCACCGCGTCTTACTACCCGTTCGGGTTATACGCTTTAAGTACTAATTACGCTAATGGATTAGGAATTGGGAAGGTTGAATGAGAGGAAGTGAACCCGCATTTGCGTGGAGGGAGAGTGGAAAACCATTTAGGAAAAACCATCCCCAGTTCACTTGACCGAGATTCAAACCTCGATCTCCTCGTCCTCAGCAGTCGAGCTCAACACGTCTAGCGCGTCAGCCAACTACGCCACCGAGGCGGGTTTCCGTATTAAAACATCCGAATACATTTAAAACACATGACAAAATGGTAGATGTTTTATACATCTCCCACGTTCATCGTGGGTTCCACAAAGATGTTTAAATATGTTTCTTGCACGGAGTGTGTTAAAATAAATTAAATAGTTAATAGAAACATAAGGGAAAAAATTAAAGTTTTGGAATAGAAAACCTGGAAAATTAAGGCATTTGAAAAGTTAATTGTGTAGCTTGTAGACACACTATTATCTCTAGTATGGCTAGTAATAATTATGATGTTTAATATCTTACTGGACCATGAAAAAGTTTTAAAAAAAAATATGTGCACATTTACTCACTCCCTTATTATAAATTGTGTCACTTATCAAAAAAGTAACAAAATTTCTCAATCTAAATAATATAAGAAAATACCAGATATCCATAAAATGTATTCCCTTGACTTATTTTAACATCCATTTTATACCTCTTCATTCATGGTAATAATGAATGTTAAGAGAGTTACATTAATGATACACTTTCACATTGCCATTAATAATAGTATAAATAAATGTTTTAATTATGTTTATCAGCTATCACATCTTACACACTGTTCACTAGAAGGTAAGATAATTCATGAAATAAACTGTTTTTATTCAAATACTCTCTTATCAAACACAAAATAGTCCCCATTATAACATTTAAATCTAAAATTCATTTTTACATTGGAAATTTACACTAATTGCATCAAAAATGATAAACTCTCTTTTATTGTAAGGCAAGTGGGTTATGCATATAACAAGCTTTTGGCTGTTTTGATATGTTTTCATTACAGTGCGTTACATCAGTGTATAGTTCACAATGGAATGTAGGCAACAAAGTTATCTACTAAGCAGTAGACAACAATGGTTTGTTTGGTTAAAAAAATTAAAAATGACATTTTGTATGTAGTGAAGCAATGTGTATTGAATATTAAATACACATGTTATTAGTTCAATTATCCTTCCTAACTTAGTACCTTTGGTAAATAAATTTAGTGCTCCATTTACAGGTATTCTTGTGAACGATGATCTGGTTGTGGAAATGATTAAACAAAACTTGGACAAGCCCGAGTGCAAGAATGGCTTCTTGCTTGATGGATTCCCACGCACATTGCCACAAGCAGAGAAGGTAGGTGTTTGTGACATATCTTATTTCCACACACTTGAGAAGAACTAATGTTATATTCATGTGTTAACTTAAAAGAAAATATAATGGGTATTTTTTAAGTCTAATGGGAAAAGTAGTAATGTCACATATTTAAAAACTTTTTTTATTCTACCATTACTCTATAACACTATTGTCTATTTCAGTATGATTTAAATTAGAGATGGGTTAAGTTCAAATCATTATTCACATTAAACAATGAATCTAAAATAGGATTCGTAGAAAATTTGCTAAGCATAAATGATTAACTTTCCCAAAATGGTAAAATATTCCCCCTCATTTCTGAATTTAACTAATTCTTAAAGGTGCTACATGTTATAGCACTGAGACATGTGGCATATGTTTAGAAATCCCATATTACTTAAGAAGTGGGTCGATATTTTTAAATATTGCTTTAAACAAATTGTAGGCAAAAATTATTTGCAGGTTTCTGACCAGTTTTAAAAAGGTCAAACTTTCATCTAAAATTTGGTGAAAATGATATTAAAAAATATCAAACCATTTCATAAATAATATGAAATTTCTAAACATCCGTGAAGCTTCTCAGTATTCTCATGTTTAGCACCCTTAAGTTTATATAAAACCTGTTTTTATCCAAACAAATTTCTATAATGTGAGCTTGCATCAGTTATGTAGTCTGGGTTTGCTACCTGGCAACGCAAGCACTACTTACCACCAAGCAACAAACTGGCATAAACAAAGGAGAGCATATCAAATAATCATAAACATATTTATTCAAAAAAAATAAACTCAGGGGCTTAGACGATTTAAGGATTTTACTACAGGTGAGAATAATTTCTAAATAGGTATACAGGTTCACAACATGAAAACCCAAGAACAAAGAACAATGGAACATATTAAAGTTAATTAGTAAGGTATTCTAATATGTAATCAAAGCCACATAACTAGGAGAAAAGCTCCTGATTAAACCCATAAACATCAAGAAAGTTTACTCTAAACAAAATGGTCAGAATTTGTACTTTTGAGGGCCATCCTCAACTTGTATAGTATCAAAATAAATGGTACGGAACTCCACACGGACTATCTCGCTCTATTGTTTAAAAATGGAGATATTTACCCAAAACTCATATATGTGAAACGAAATAATATACACCAGCAAACCCAAGCATAAATTGCATTATACTTGTGTAAATCTTTTGTTTTTGAGTCCCGATTTTTAAATTTTATGATTTTATTTTTAAATAATTAATGTCCACATTCGTATGTTTGGACCGATAAAAAAGATCAATATTGGGTCTACAACTTCCGGTTAAAATTTTTGGCATTTTATTTGGTGTTGCAAATCTTCATGCCATCACATTGCTATTAAATTCCTCATATATAAATTTTGACCAATAAAAAATGTAAGTATTGACTATTGAGTCTAAAATGGAGATATATAATAATAATAATTATTATTATTATTATTATTATTATTATCATCACCTAGTTTTACTACCCATTCGGGTTATACGCACGAAGATCATTGTTGTACAAACATTTCTCCTTAGAGGTTTAAGGAAAAACAACAAACTTTTTGAGAGACTTACTTATATTTAATTGCTCTATGACATTGGAGAATTATTGCGTTAAAACTTAAGTAGTATTGCTTTACAACTGAAGCTCACAAAGTTGTATCAATATATTTGGCAATATCTCAGAAACCGTTGGTTTTATGAAAATATATTTCATATAAAAGTTTTATTTTTATTATTAATAGTACTACAATTTTGCAATAAAAAGTTATTTAGTATCTCAAATAGTTGCAGAGATAGGGAAGTTTCTGCTTCTGTAACATATCCTAAAAGTCATTTTCAAGGGAAAATGAAATAGCCAGTTTGTTTATAATCTTAATCAATGCCTGGATACGAGTTTTAATCAAAATCGACTTTTTCTCTTTTCATCCTTTATTAAACTATTCTTAATTTTAAGTTTAAACAGATACACAGACAGACAGCATTGCAAAGACCCTTTTTTTGGGTTTGGGATGTCATGAGACGTCAACATCCATCAACATCCATCAACATTTCATGCTAGATTTTTTTTATGGTCGCAATACTTTACCTTTTGTGTTTGAAAAGTTAAAAAATATATATTTGAGTATATCTTGAAAGTTATTGGTTTTATAAAAATATGCTTCAAATAAAATATTTGTATTATAAATAGACCTACATATTTGTAATGATAAAGCAATTTCATTTCTCAAATAGTTTTGGAGATATGATAAATAAATTTAATTTACGCATCAGACTGGAGCCCTTAAAGTCTGTAACAATACAACCGATTCAAGTAGTCCTGCGTGAGTTTACATTAGTTTTGAGGTGTGAAACTCTCGTGTTAGTTAACATAATGTTTGTAGTATAAATGTATATTGTAGTACTTGAAGGTACTTTCGTTTTGTGTAAAGTTTGAATACTCTCGTGATATTTAAAGTAAAAGTATGGAATATAAAGATATAACTTTTACTTTGGAAGAGTATAGGTTTTCGTATTGTCTGTAGATGTTCAGACACTTTTTTAACAGTTTAGAAAGGCTCTTCTAGCTTTTTTATTTTTCTTGAATAGATTGGGTTATTGTTTTCACAGCTTTAATAATATAAAGCTAACATGGTCTAATTGAATTAATCTTTTTTAGCAATAATGTAATCAACTATGTTTTTCTTCGTTCTACTAGATAAATTAATAAATTAAGGCCACTTAAATTACTGTTTGTTATTTTTGAATGAATTAAATTACTCTTTACATTTAACTCTTGCTGATGCTGTTTTATCTTTAGTATTATTATGTTAGCTTACTCCCTCTTATCCTTGTAGTATTTTTGTTAGTGGCCTATTGCTACGAGGTAAAGAACTGAGAGGGTGTTACACCGTTTATGCCTTTATGGTCGCGTGATCTTTCTTGAATGTCACCTTGTTGTTGTTAACAATTTTTGCCACAGAGATGATGTTCGTTCAGAGGTTGGGTACATATAAGGTGTCTTTCAATGTGTTAGTCTGTCACACTGTTCACGGTGGTGATTTGCACGTCACCTTTCGCTTTTACTTGCGTGGCAATGTCATTGGCAAGTTTAAGATTCCCATGGATTTTCTTTGCGCTTGTGAATGCATGTTCATTGTTGCATAAGTGAGATGTGCAACCAATATCAATGCACTAAAGGTTGTTTATGTTGCTTGATTTTGTAATTTCTTTGTCAACGAAAAAACAACAATGAAACTCATCAGCTTTATTAGCCATTTGTTTGCTCAACTTTTTTTTAAAAATACAATCCCTGTGTCCTTTCTTTTTGCAAAAGCCTCATTTATAGTTTAGATGTGATTTTTGTTTAAGTTTCTGTTCGTATCCAGCACTACTGCTCGTACCACCTTTTGGTTGGTTTACAAACTGTTTTTCTGACTTGACAAACATGGTGGAACTTCCATTTTCCGAGCACATGCATTATGTTCTTCCAAGACTTTCACTTTCAACGTTTCAGCACCAGGTAAGTTGTCACGGTATTCGATTGCACATTGAAAGTTGTCTTAACTGCTGGGGAGGGTATATAGCAGCATGATCGTCAACATGTCACCGTTTATATCCACTTCCATTGCTTGCAACTTATCCACAGCATAAAAAAATCCATTGAGATGTTCAGTCACATCGTCGCCATCTTGCATATTGTGTTGTGTGAGACATTTGAGCAATGTTGCCTTGCAAGCGGGCTCCTTTGATGCATAGATTGATGCTGGTTTGATCTATACATTGCATGAAGTAACTCATCCCCGGATCTGGTTTAATTCAGATGGATTGATGGACAGGATCAAATCTGCTTTTTTGCCCTTCGATTGGCCGCTAGCCAAGCTTTGTGTGCGGCTTGCATGGCAACAAGCACCGCGTTTTCGCCAACCACTTCGGGTTGTGGTATTTCTCCCGACACATATCCCCATGTATCATTTTTTATCAGCAAGGCTTTGGCTTGTATTTTCTATGTATGGTAGTTGTCACGTGACATTATCTCGAGTCATGTTGAATGTGTCGCGTGACATTATCTCGAGTCGTGTTGAATGTGTCGCGTTCGCGTGCGCCATTTTGTTAGGCTAACAAATCGTTCAACTTCTGCACTTTTTTTATTTATAACTCTTTGTTTAATCAAAGTATTGTTTCGTTTCCGATTGCGTAGCTCGCATAATTTGGGCCCATAACATGATGAGCAGAGTAGTGATCGAAATACACAATATGTATACACTATTGCTAACACAATTTATAGCAAGACCGGTAAAGCGCTTGGCTCGAACATGACTAACAGTTTATTATTTGAAAAAGCTTTTTAAGACTAAATTCATAAGACATCTGTCGGCGTTATAGTGAACTACCCATGTAAACAAACATGAACATTTTGATGGTAATAATTGAACTCCATCAATATCTATAGTATTTCAATAATCCTGCAGTTATAAAACTAGATTGTGTGTGTGTGTATATATAGTCAAATATGATAAATCATGTATTCATTTAACATCTAAATTTCTACCTTTTTGTATCACTCCTCAAAACATAATTCTTTGTTCTGAAATAATATAGTTGGACCATCTTCTAGAAAAGCGAAACGAATCTTTGGATGCTGTGATTGAATTTAGCATTGATGATGCTTATCTTGTCCGACGCATCACAGGCCGTTTGACTCATCCTAGTAGTGGGCGGTCTTACAATGAAGAATTTCATCCTCCAAAAGTGCCTATGAAGGATGATGTAAGTGTCAAATGTTTTATAATTGGAGTACATTTTATCTTGTATTATAGTATTTACTTTTATTTGTTTCATTTATACTAAATGATGAAAAGAAATTACACTTAACTTTCAGATTATTAATATGGTTTATTTTTGTTTTTCATAAGACATGTCAACTAACTAAACCTTTGAGAGCTATTGGACAATGGCAATGAAAGCAATAAAAACTGATTTTTGTTCAGTCTTAAAATCAATCTTTTATATTTAACATGTAACTTATCATTTATACTAGGTCTAAGGCAGGGGCAAGGGTGGGTAAGTTAGGTATACAGCAGAAACAAATATTAACTCAATTGAAGTAAGGCCGACATAAAATAATAAATAAAATAGTGAAGCAAAGTTTTAACTGCACAGAGTAAGCCTCTTGAACTGAATGAATTGGCGGTACATGTAGTCCTGTTACAAATAGACCCCTGGTGCTAAACAACCTTAGACACTATCACTGGTCATTAATTTAGTTTTCTATAATACACAACAACTGGGACAGTTGGCCTCCTGTCACAGCTACATGAGTATATACTTGTTTCTTTATGAATATTAAGTGCACGGCAAATTAAATTATAGCACAAAAATAATTTGTATATCTTAACCCATTAAGGTTGTAAATAGTGGCAGGAATTAAATGCATGTAAAAATAGGCTATTTTTACAGCATTTCAAAATAAATATTTTCTGGCTTTTACTTTTATTTGAACCTATTGTTTTAAATTTAATTAAATACATTTTAAAATGTCACATACTGACACAAAACCACTTTAATAGCTCATTAGTGTATGATAAGATTGTAATACGGTCACCTTGATCTAACTCTATTCCATCTATTTCACTGCTTGAATCATTATATGTAACACTGTCCACAACACTATCTGTATCACTTTCCTGACTTATTTAAATTTCTGAATCCCATAGTTACTAATAAATCTTCAATTTAGTTTGTTAGCAAAACACTTCCCGTGATTTTGGTCAATCAGGGTGTCTACTGGGTCACGAAAGTCCCAAAAAGCTACTGATTGCAAAAAAGTTCATGAAAGTCCCTGAAAACTCATGAATTTTCAAAATTTTTGTCACAAAGTCACAAAAATGTATTTGTTTGAATTTCTAATGTATTGAATGTCGAGCCACCCACTACCCATGATACCATGTGCTAGCCACAAGTTGCCTGATTGTTTGTATCATGATATCGGGGACAAGGCTAACATTCACCATCTAGCTAAAGTTTAATGTTGTGTGTGAGTGCATTATGCCTATATATGCATTATATGATGTTTAACCGTTTTCCGAAGGGTTTTTGTGGTCAAAAAGTCACTAATTTTGGTTTTTCCAACTCACTAGACAACCTGTCAATGTTTGTTGGGATTGAATCCAAAGCTAACTAAACTATAAACAAACCAAAATAAGTACAGCCTTATCAGCCTAACATTCAAAAATATTTCATCCAAAGGAGGATAACAATCAAATACTATTTTAGAATCCACACAAACAATGCTTCCACGCACTGTACACCTTGCAAAAATTACAACATTGTTTGATATCTCAATTAGCTAGCCTGGACTCACATACTTTAATAGAACAAAGAAGCTTTTTAAATCAAAAGTCCTGCATCCTATAAAAACCATACAACACAAACTATTCCTGTCTACAATCTGAAAACATTAAATAAGCAAATTGTAATCCAAACTTTGGTGTGCACACAAAAGGCATATAAAACTGAATATACATGATGAATTAAATTACAAGCCCACTTAATCCAGCGGCTACACACACTCTAAATTAACAACATTTCCCTAAATATTAACCTTAAATACATTATTTGAATTATACCCTTAATGCATGAAATAACCCATAAGCAAAATAATATTAATCCCATAGAACAATTATTTATATATTATAACAAAATTTGCCCTAAACAAATTTTAATAATACCCTTAAACTGGTAAAACCATTTTTTGTCGCCATGCAATAAGCAACTCAGAATCACCAGAATTTCCATGGCCCTTCCGAAGATGTCTGCTTCTTTCCCTCTTTTCACGTTGATCGGTGTATGTAGTAAGATTCTCTGCTCGAGGTTAGCTCTTAACTATATTCACGTTTGTGTCTAAAGAGGAAATTGGAGTTAAATGGAAACTCAGTACGATGATGTCTTCAGGGGCCAATTAAAGCTCGAAGTTGGCATGATGGGTAAGGCGAGATTTCAAACTTTGCCATGGCAACAACAACCGTTGAAAGTTTCTATGTGCAGGCAGCAAACATATAGCATGATGATTCTCACGTATGCATCTCAAGCCCCGCGCAGACGCACTATGAGCCTAGCTTCTGTGTGGGCATCCACGGTATACATCATTAGAGTGTTACTCTGCCATTCCGCTTTTCTTGTTTCCATGACAACAGCGCTGACCAACATGCCTGGACTATGGCTGTGCTCTTCTCTACTGCATGTAATTATTCATGACGGGAGGAAGTAAAAGCAAAATATTAGGATTATTTCAATAAACCTTTGAAAATGATGTGTTCCAGAATAAACTTAGATATTGGAGGTAGGGGTTGTTGGGTCACGGTGAAAGTTACTGAACTTGTAGCATACTTGTAGCATATTTTAAAGATGAGTCCTTAACTGCTACAAATGATATAAAATTAAACAAATCATTCATACAAGACTAGATACATTTTCTGTGTTTAAAAATTATATTCTTAAAATCAGGAAGACTTGTATTTAAAAATTATATATATATTTCCAATCTGGCATTTCACTTTGTTTTATCAAGTATTTTTGTTTGTTTCGGCCATCAGGTTATTAAGCCTGTCGGGGTCTACACCTGGGTAGTAGGGCTTTCACTCATAGGTCCTCTGGTAGACCTTCTCTTGGTGGTAACCTTCTCTAATTGAGGCTACAGGGGCTGATGATAACTTAGCTCTTTGTCACTGACCCTTTCACTCCCAGCCCACCCAACTGGGAGCCAACTGGCCAGACCCTGTTCCAAGCTTGTTGGTTTTGGCCTTGATCAGGCTTCTGTGTCTCGTCTGCACCTGACCTAGTTTCTGCTGGGTGTTAAACCTAACCTCCACCAGGCTACTCATCCCAGGGTAAACCACTTGGCAGTGAGATCAGGATTGAGTCAGAGAGGCTAAATGGAACCCACTAGGTAGGCTTCATGCATTTCGTGTCATTACCCGGTTTGTACCCCTCATAGAGGAAAGAATGATCACCATGATCTTTGCTGATGATTTGATGGTATGGGGGTAGAAGGAAGAGGAAGTATAGGAACAACTACAAGAAACTGAATGAGGAAATTAAAGAGTGTGGAATTAAATTTAGCATGGCAAAATGTGAATTGATGGTAGTGAAAAGGAAGATGTGCCCCAGTAAAGCTATAAAGTTGGATGAAGTAGAGCTAAGAAAAGTGCAGAACGTAAAATACCTTGGAAGCGTGATTGATGTGAAAGGCGAAATTAAAAAGGATGTAATGAGAAGAGGACAGCAGGGAAAGTTGTTCTATAGGTGTGTAAGAGACCTGCTATGTAGAAAAGAAGTCCCCTTGAAGTGTAAGGAAGTATTTTACAGGGCTTACTTTGTACCTATTGTCACATATGCATCAGAAACATGGACAATGAATGAATGTAAGAGAGACTAGGAAAGTGGAGGCCATGGAAATGAAGTTTGTTAGGAGCATGGTCACTGCAGGGTGTCTACTGGGACACCAAAGTCACGAAAAAGTTACTAATTGCAAAAAAGGTCACAAAAGTCCTTGAAAAGTCACGAATTTTCAATATTTTATTCATAAAGTCACAAAGATATTGTTGTTTTAATTTCCCACACGTCGTAACAACGCAAATGTGTCAAATGTCAAGTCACCCTCTACCCATGATGCCATGTGCTAGCCACAAGTTGCCTGATTGTTTTTACTATGATGCCAAGGACCAAGTTAACTTTCGCCATCTAGTTAAAGTTTAATATTGTGTGTGAGTGCATTATGCCTAGATATGCATTATATAGTGTTCGACCGTTTACTGAAGGAATTTTGTGGTCAAAAAAGGTCACCAAAAAGTCACTAATTTTTGTTTCTCCAACTCAGTAGACACCCTGCACTGTCACGAGGAGAAACAAGATTAGGAATGAAGTTATCCAGAAAGGAATGGGGGTACAGGGAACACGTGAGATGATAGAAGAAACAAGACTGAAATGTTATGGGCACATGTAATGAGGATGGAAAAAGAGAGAATGCCAAAGAAAATGTTGGCAATGAAGTATTTAGGAAAAAGATCTCAAATGAGGCCAAGAAAGAAAGGGGAGGAGCAGATAAGAGAAAGTGTGAGAGGAGAAGAATGCAATCAATTAAAGGAGGAAGAATGGTGGAAGGGTAGAGGAAGATGAAGGCATTTTACTAAACTGACCCCGCCATAGGTTGTAAATGGTTGCTGGTGATGATGAGTACATGTTTTTCTCGCCGATTTCTGTCATTGTCGAAACATGTATCCTAGGTGAAATGAGGGTTTTGCCATTCACAGTGGTGGATTAATGTCCAGGGCTGGATGTTGTGTCTGTTTTAGATTTGTTAGTTTATAAGTCTTGCGCTGATATAATCATTTGGTTCAGAAAATGCACATTAAATACCTCAAATAAAAGAAAAATGAAAATTTATTTTCTCATAGTTTGTTTAGTTGACTATTCTTATTTTGATTCATCATCATAAACTAATTTCCCTTCAACCTGTCCAATAGTTGAGTAATAAGGAAGGCCAAGTGCTAAGAAAATGATTCCTAGCTTAACATTAGGTATTGTTTTAAAAGAAATTTTATCATTATGTCATCAATTTTGCGATTGGCTTGCAGCAACTCTCCACTTTTGTCTATCATGTGACTAATTGTGTACAGCTTTTTACCTTCTTCTGCCAACATCATCTGCTAGCTGGTTCATTTACTTCATTCTTAATCTTTTTGGATCTCTCCCCTTCACATTAACTTGGTAACAATTATCTTGGTAAAGCTATCAAATATAGCCTATAATGTTGACTTTTTTTTCTTTTAAAAGATTCTTTTCTTCAATTGCTTTAATTAGGACGTCTGTATTTGATACCATCTCCATCCATGCAGCATAATTTCATTTTTTCTGTGAAGCTTATCTTAAGTATTGTAGCTCACAGATTTATTTTTTGTACTTTGCTTAGATCTAACTCTTCTACAAGTATATGTGCCAAGAATTGACAAATTATTTTTGAGAAGAGTGTTTTTTAAACACTACAACATTATTCTATCATAGTATCTACCATTTTATGAAAAATAAAAATGATTTCTATGATACTTAGATAAGGGAAATTGGTTTATCATATATCGCTAAGCTCGGATTTTTATGTGATTACATATTTTCATCCTGCCAGTTACAAATGTGCAAAGCTAATTGTCGGCAAATGGGGTTGCTTGGGACTATATTTTCATTTTTAAATTTACATATTCACACATATTTTGATTAATTCTATATATTTTAAAAGATATTACATATTCCGCATGTTTTTTAACTGTGGTATTATTTTTATGTCTTTCCTGGGGAAAATACTTTGAAATTATATATCACTAATTTCTAGGCAAACTAAACTTTCATAAAGAAATGTTTAGAGTGAAAGTATGGCATTGAGTAAATTCCAAGTTAGGTACACTGGCTCTTCAAAGAGGATTAAAGTTGCCATAACTTAACTTTGTGTTTTATCTTTATTATGCTATGAAGAGGAGAGAATGCAGCATTGCCTGATAGAGACATCAGCAGAACATCTAGCGTGTGTTGTTTTAGTGTCTAAACACCAGTGGACGAGTTGTAAAAACAATCATTTTTGGATCTGATTCGCATAGTTTCCCATTGTTATTTGGCCAAGAGAAGAAACATATATAAAGCAATAAGGCAAATAAAAAATGACGAAAGTGGAACCCACAATAAACTAAGGAAATGTAATTTGATGTCTTCCACATTAATACAGCGCATAGGTCGGTCTTTTGAAAACCAAAAAAGATCAACCAAGTCTATAGGGGAAATGTAGTATCATTATCATCTAGTGGTCTGACGTTCACTTGTTTTCAAAGCACTGGCAACATTGGAGCAAGAAAACCTAACATCAGCTGTCAACTAAGCGAATTTTCCAAGAATTTCCCATGACAAACGTTCACACACAGCTTGCATTCCTACCAACGTTTCTTTCGATATATATATATAGTAATAGTAGTAAGGAAAATTATAGTGAATAGTTAAAAAAAATTAAAACATTTTGTTTCGCTCTTTACTGCGCACACACACACACATACACACACACGCAGAGTGAAACCTTATTATAATTTATTCCCGGTTTTACCCTTTTCTGGATCCATCATTAAATTGCTATGGTCCCTAAACTAATCTTATTCAAGCAACAGAAATAAAGCCCCCCTCAATCTTTCCTCAACTTATCATTTTGCCACGTCTATTTGTCAGAATTTTTATTCTCCAAGAATGTTAATTCAGGATTGATAAATTTTGATAAAGACACACACACAAATGTTGGTACAATTAGTAGTAGTAACAGCAGTTAATGTTTTTGGATTGTGATGTGGCAAGTTACAGTTTCGCGTCTTTTCAGCAAACCAATGGTCAGGAGGGGATGGGGGATAGACTGGGACTGGGAAAACCTGCCTATATGTTAGTGTAACTTATTTCACTTTGCACCTTCGTCTAGTTGAGTACACATTTAATCACGTGTGTTCAATCCTCATAAATGATTTTTTAAATCATTATTATTAGTCATAGTTATCTTTTAATAAAAACATCTTCCCACATGGCACTTTCTGTGAAACAAGATTGGACTTAGGAAGAATGACTGCGCATCATAAAATAGGTGAAGAAAAACCCATCAGAGAAGGGGACTGACATAGCAAAGTTACTAGACCTTCCACCATTTTCTTTAAACACGATAATTTCGAAGTAAAGGGAGATCAAGAGAGCAGGCTGGTAAGTGTGGTACATCAGAAAAGAAGAGGACAGGCAAGATATCAACCTACAGTGAGCTGGAAAATCTCCTCTTTACCTGGTACCAACAGGCCATTTGTGTGGATGGGAGCCTTCTGAAGGAGAAATTCCTCAAAATAGCTTCAACAATAGGGATTGAGAACTTTTTAGCTTCAAATGGTTGGATCTCTGGCTTCAAGCAATGCCATGGCCTGGTATTTAAGAAATTAGCCAGGGAGAGTGCTGCAGTGGATACCAATGCCACAGACCCCCTAGTTCAGGAGGCTTTCGAAGCTGCTGGAGAGGTACGAGGCTATGGGCATCTACAATGCAGATGAGGCAGGTCTATTATTCAATTGCTTGCCAAACCGAATGTTGGCATTGAAAGGAGAGACTTGCCATGGAGGAAAAAGTGTGAAGGAGCAATTGACAGTAATACTGTGCACAAAGAGGGAGGGCTTAGAAAAATGAGTGCCCATAGTTATTGGAAAGTTCGCAAAAGTACCGTGTTCTAAAAATATAAAGAAGCTACTTGTGCCCTACCATGCCAACTCGAAAGCGGGGGCAAAGTCAGATATTTTCAGAGACTTTCTCTGTGCTCTTGATGCATCATTTAATGTATAAGGCAGGAAAATCCTTCTCTTTGTAGACAATTGTGCCACTCATTCTTCAGACATATTTTTTTGAGGACTCAAAAGGTGGTTTTTACCTCCTTAACTGCACCATTGTCATACAGCCTCTTTATTTGGGTGTGATCTAGTGTTTCAAGCGGGTGTACAGGAAGCAGCGGGTGCATAGAGCTGTATTTCTTGTGGAAGGACACGGGGAAAGGGGTTCAACCCAAAATGGACATCCTGCAAGCCAATTTCACTTTATTGTTTCAGCGTGGCAATAAGTGACTCAGTCTACAATCCAGAACTTTTGTAAAGTGTAGCCATATAAAGAAAAATAAAGGGTCAGGTGTGACAGAGATTGACAGAAGGGGTGATAATGACATAAGATGAAGATTGGGTTTGACTGGGGGAAAACACTGCTGGCACGAACTTTGTGGACCAGGAGTTCACGACATGTGGTGTGTTGTATGTGGAAGAAACGTCTGGTGAGTTGGGAAGTAAAAGTTGCCTGAAGAAGGGGCAAGAAGGTGAGGATGACAATGAAGCCAAGCCCGAACCAGTGCTGAATTTTATAGGAGTTTCATGTGCTTGAGACAATATCATCAAAAGAGACCAAGCAAACATTGTTAATATTGAAGGTCTAGTGTTCTCTTTGAAAAGAAAAGGTTCTACTAAACAAATTATGATTAATTTTAAATAGGCTCCTGAATCTATCATTTTCCCATATCCTTATTTATTTTATTTTTTTCAGAACCCCGACAAAAATAATGAATCAAGGTGTCAGTGTGTGTGTGTGTGTGTGCGTGCGTGTGTGCGTGTGCGTGTGTGTATATAAAAAATAGTAATAGTTAGCGTGGGTTTTCATTTCTGTGAAGTCTAATCACATGCTTCAAGTGTCACTGTTATTGAAAATACCTTATCTTTCAAGCTCATATACCTTCTGTGATGATGTCATCCCTTTTCCTGACCACCCCTTCACCCCCTCTTTTTATGTTTGTTTTAAATTAAATTTTTTTCTTAAGAGTCCGGCTCTGTGCAATGGGCATTGTGCAAATGTGGGGTTTCCCCTGTGACGCCATCCCCCTCACCCATCCTTCAAGCAGTATATTATTATTATTAGCACCGCGTCTAACCACCCATTCGGTTGTACGCACTTACACTAATGTGTATGTAGGGTGATTGTGAGATGAGATGGAGGACCTACAACTTAACATGGGATTTGAACCACGATGGAGGCCTGGAAGTCCCCACATTCACAAGTTGTGATTAATACACGTCTCGTCAGAGGTGAAGGAAGGGTTTGGCAATCAGATAGATCTGTGTCAGGACCAAGGATTGAACCCTGGACCCCCAGCACAAAAGTCTAAGACCTTACCCCTAGACCACCAGGTCACCTATCTCAGGCAATATAGTTTGGTAGAATGTTCAGAATTGGGCATAGCTCACTCCCCTCCACCCTCAACACCTTTTTCCACACCTTTTTATTATTATCTTATCATTAAATAAAATCATGTTTCCTCTAGAGGAAAGAGTAGATAGCTGATCAAAATGGGTATAATCACCAAAAGGGGCTACATACTTGAGCATACTAATGTTTGTGCTACAGGTATGCATGTGGTCTTCTGGTCAGGGAGGAATGACCAATAGGGGCATAGACCGAGACCAACACCATGGAAATTATCACTTTTGCCAGAATAATGATAACTACCACAAACTAACTAGTGAAGTAGCTTCTACGATGTATATGATGCTAATTCACAAGGCCATTGCTTTGATCCTTGTTTCGGGGATAGTTAATGTCACAAATAAAAATAAAATCCCTTTCAGAAAATGGTTTATGTATGTAAAAACTAAAGTTCACTATACAAATATTTTAAATAGGCCTATTATTTAATTTAAACCAACAACTTATATGAAATTTAGCTAAGTTTGAGATACCCATAAACTTATAAGCGAGTTGATATATGTTTGACTGATACCCGTGGCAGAGTCCGGGTTGGATTTCACTTATTGGATACCTTTGAAATATATAATGGATAGAAACAATGAGATGTGCGTTCCCTATTAGTTTTTAATCTATCCTTAATAGTATGTGGGTAATGCAAGAGAGAAGGGAAGGGTTGATATTAAATGGTACAATGCAGCTTTTATGTAAAAAAAAACCAGATGATTTAGCTTTGTTGCATAATAGTAAAGAAACTGTTGCAAGAAATGCAGAAATTTTACTAAAAGCTAGTAAGGAAATTGGTTTAAAAGTGAACGTTGAAAATAATAAGTATATGATCAGATAGCGAACATAGATTGAAAACAATAATTTAGAGATTACTGTGAACAACATATCATGAGACATGAAAAGAGTTTAAATGACTAGGTACAATTTTATCAAGCCATAACAATATTACAGTGGAAACCAGGGAATTAAAACAGTCGGGAATTGCATGCCATTACTTGGTCAGTAAGTTTTTGACATCTTGCTGATTGTCAAGGAATTTGGTCTCTAAACTTAAATGAAAAAAAAAAAAATTAGGATTTCTGAAAACAAAATGCTTAGGAATATATTTGGTTCAAAAAAGTATGAAGATACTAGGGAGGGAATGAGGTTACGTAATGATGAGCTGCATATTCTATACTTATCACAAGCCATTGTTAGGATTATCAAATCTCACAGATTATGGTGGGCAGGAAATGCACAGTGAATGGAAGAATCTAAAACTGTGCTCAAGGTATTGACTGGTAAAACCAATGGAAAGAGACTATTGGGAAGACCAAGATGCACATGGGAAGATAATGTTAGAATGGACCTAATAGAGCTATGATTTAATGAGGTGGACTGGATATAACTAGCTAAATATAGGAATAGGTGGTGTATGTGTGGAAATAAACTTCTAGTTCCTAATGCCGTAGAGTAAATAAGCAGTAGAGAAAATTATAATGTATAGTGAAATTAACAATATAAACTATTTTGTTTTGAAAACATACTGGGAGACTATGTTTTGTTTTATTGCAATTTTTAGGTGACTGGTGAGCCATTAATTCGTCGCTCTGATGATAATGTGGATGCACTAAAAAAAAGACTAGAAACATATCATAAGATAACAAAACCTCTTTCAGATTACTACAGTTTAAAAGGTGGGTTGAATATCTTATCTATAGTTAATTACATAGAACTAATCATATATTTTAAAATTCAAAAAATGAACTAGAGCTGTTAACTCCAGTTGCTTTTATTCTCATTCTTGAGAAAGTAACATTAATGTTCAAACTTGTGTTCCAGCTACTCAAATATGAATGCTCAGTTTCATGTATTTATTGTTTTTTTAATTCCCATTTCTCAAATTTAATGTGGGTCATAATTAAATTTATATTTTATTTATAAACTTGTCTACTTAAAATTATTACCATTTTCAAATATTGTATGTAGTATTGGGCACATTATTGCATTATAGCCATAAAATGGTTTTTGTGTGGGTGGAGAGGTGAGGAAAATAAACTTTACACTTAATGACAATCCAGTGTGGTCCAACGTTTTTAATCCCAGGGGCCAAATGTGACTGACTATCAATTAGCATCGCAGGCTGAATATTTATTTAATAATCTCATCAACTTAATAAAGGCTTAAAAACAATCCTTAGTAAATTGATTTAATATGGGATGACAAAATCAATTATTCGCTACCTCGATACCCTAGATTCTTATGGTATTGAAAGAATCAATAATTGTTCTTAATATTACAATTCTTTAAACTTCCTATTCCTAGCTCTCAAAGTACTGGCAACTAAGCAAAACGGAAATATCCAGAATGAGTAGTAATCTATTAATTCTATACTAGTTTGTTTGCTATTAATTGCTATATATTCTGGTTCATTTAATGACTATTAGGTGAAAAGACATGTTTTAGTTTTTTTGCTATGCTATGAAGTTTAATAAATATGTTAATACAAGAGGTTGGAAAACTAATGAAATAGGAACTGATTAAGAATTATAAAATCGAAGTTGAACTTAAGAATTGGAATCGAGAAAAACAAGTATCGTGATATTTATAATTTAATATTTATTTGAGGTATTTAACTTGCACTTTTTGAACCAACTGATTATATCAGTCCACGAGAATTTTCTACAAGCGAGAACAAAAGGGCCTAACAATTCTGCTGGAGAGGTATTTTCACATACCTTCCAGGGTTATTTTACATGCCATGATCAATATAGGACTGATGGCTTTACTTCCCCTCCAAAGGATGTTATGCTATTGTTTTTATTGCTCAAGAAAAATCCCTCAACTGCTGCTGGATTTTAATCCACAAACATCGGCTCCTGCAGAGAGCACTGTACCCACCGGGTTCGGCAACTTAATAACCCAATTACTTTTATTACTTATATACAAATTGTATTTTTTCCTGGTAAAATCTTTTAAATGTTACTAAAAAATATTTAGGATTAAACCCCAAAAAATGCATTATGAAATATGCGTTCGCACACACACTTTCACTGAACAACTTGCATTATAGATTATGTTTTTATACATATGGTTATTAGTTAAATAAATGCATAGTAAAATGAAATCATGACCATTTAAAATACATTTTTATTTTTAATCTTTTCATATCCTGACAGAGCGGTTCCCTTTAATTTTCCTCCAGGATACTGAGGGCCACATTTTCAGTGAATGCGTGCCGCATTTTACCCGCGGGCAGCCAGTTAGACCACACTGTCTCAATGCATACATTTAAATTCAAAACAATCCATCGTATTGATTATTTGTGTAATATAATATATTTTACTATTCATAATAAATATAACTAAGTTAAACCATATATAGTGTACATCATATTTTATGAATGATGTATTAATATAATGTTCTATCCATAATCTGTTTTCTTAGTTTATTCCTTTACTACCATATTTACCCGAATATAAGACAAATTGAAAATAAAACGATGTCCATTTTGAGAACTTGAAATTAGGGAAAAATCTTTTTATTAATTTTTAGGATAGTCAATATTTAGTCACTAACAATAAAAATTAAAATAATACTTATCACATCAATATTATTCATATACTGTATATTGATTAAATTTTCATAGCTGCAATGCATATTATTTTATATCATTATCACATGGATGAATCAATTATTATTATTATTATTATGGTATTATAAAATATTGTGTTTTAATATGAAACGAGTTTAAAACAAACCATAAAACTTTGTCATTCATCATCCCCTTCACTTGTTGTATCATCACCTTCAATTGTTTTGTCATCATTACTTGATTCCCATACATCATCATCATTATTTGATTCACGTCCATCATCCTCTCTCGAACTCAGATAGTCTCCTGTTCTATCCAAACTGTTGCTTACACAGCACTTCTTGAACGCTTTTATAATGGATTCAGTAGAAATACTAGTTCATGCTGTTTTTATCCACTGACCAAGTTGTCCAACTGAAGGCTTCTTAATGTTGTCACCGGGGGTTAAGTGGCAGTTCCCAGATAACAGCCACTCTTCATATTGGTGTCGGAGATGGTGCTTGAAAGTTTTTTTTTACGGCAACATCTAATACTTGTAATTGGGAGGTCATGCGTCCTGGAATCACTGCTAGATCTGTCTTTAAAGAAGCTACTTTATTTTTTACCTTTTTCTTAAGATGACCCCTAAAGGCATCAAAGGTTAGCAATCCTCTTTGCCTTAGTAGGGCTCCTGGTCAACTGTCCCAAACTTCTTGAAGCCACAAAACCATTAGATCATCTTTCATCCACCCGGTTTCATTACATTTAAAGATTACCCCACTTGGTAGATGTTCTTTTGGTAAATTCTTCCTTTTTAAAGTAACAAATGGTGGTAGCTTCCTGCCATCTGCCAACACTGCCAGCATGACTGTAACACATAGCTTCTCATTTCCAGAGGTTTTGAAAATAACTGATTTAGAACCCTTTCCAGCCACTGTTCTATTAGCAGGCATGTCAAAATACACCGGGGTTTCATCTGCATTTCCCATTTAACCCAACAAATGATGATGATGTTTATGCCGTAATTTAATAATGTCCCTTTGATAATGCACGAGCTTTTCTTTGTAGTCCACTGGCATCTTCTGGGATAACGACGTTCTCCTTCGTAAGCAGAGCCCTTTCCGCCTCATGAATCATACTGCCCAACTAACACTTGCTTTGAATTCCTGTCTGGGTATTTTTCTAATAGTTGCCTCTTCCAATGCTTTCATTTGGATACTTTCTACAGAAATTCCAAAACCCTTACAGCGGTTTTCCAGAACGAATTCAAGAACCGCATCATCTAGTTCGGGGTGACGCCCCACTTTTGGTTCACGAAAACATTTCCTTGTGGAATGAGCACATTTCAGCCACTCCTTCAAACCCCTCCAACGCCGTACATTTACTTTGGTGATTCAATAGTGTCAGGCAGTTTCACTATTGTTAGTTTGTTCGACGAGATGAACCACTCTTAATTTGAAGTTAGAATCATAACTATTAAGATGTTCAACACTTTTGTTCTGCTCTACACTTCCTTATTTCCTACATGGTCACTCATTGACTTGAACTTTGACCTTGCCTTTCTGTAATGAAATAAACTAAATTTGGAAATAAAAGTCCTGGAAAGAATACATTTTAGAACACACAACTCATAATATGCCAAGCGTCACCATACTAATTTATCAACAACTAGTGAAGTCGTGAAGTTGTTAAAAAGTATTGCTGTATCGGGTTTGCTGTAGTACTTCATAGCGATATATCGATAGTAACTATTTGATATATTTTTCCGTACGCTCTGTGAAATATTGTGATTGATAAGGTGTAATTGAGTTTGGAATGTTATGAAAATGTATGGTACATGACTAGTCACTTTCTCTTTTATATTCTGCATTGGTGTTAAAACTATACATTGCGTTAGTTGTAATGTTTAATTATCCCATTTTGTTGACTCTTTACGAATGGCTCGAAGATATCAATCGCGATTTAGATGGTGGAACGTTAATGGTCGATAGATAGTGGTTAGAAATCAACCAGTGACAATGCGCCACTGTCATTACAGCATTCCTTCTATAAATCACATGAAAGTGTCAGTTGCCTTTAGGCCTACAACAGCGTGGAAAACACAATTTACAATTCATTTTTTAGCTATAAGATATTTTTCTGTATTTATTCGTTGCTTTACCATCAATTTAACTATTTCAAGTTTTTAGTATAGTTATTGAGCTATGAAAGTGGCCAACATGGACGTCCTTAGCACAATACGTCATAATTGCTGAAAACACCACACAAAAAATATTTAACTATGTGAATATCTGCTAAAATGAAAAAAATGCTGGTTTGTGTTAGAATTTAAACAAGTACATGCCTTTTATATGTAAAATAAACATTTACAATCGGTATATCGGTATTATACAACATACAAATGTTGACCTTATACCAATATTTTTCTTCATTCGTGAATATAAGATGACCCTAGACTTTTCGAGGTTAAAACTGAAAATAAGCCTCGTCTTATATTCGGGTGAATATGATATTAAAAAATATAATGGCCACAAGAAAATTCCTGAAAGTTATATCTAGATATATTAAATAGAATTTGTATTTTTTTTTAATGTTTATAATTTAGAAAATTGTTTTATGTTGTTGATATCCCCTTAATTTATAGGCAAAAGTATTGAGATATCTGTTCAGGGCGAACAGACTTAAGGATGGGGTGGTGAACAAGATTGGTGTTTGACAATGGGACTGGCGCGCTCTCATTGTTTACCCTGGCTGCGCTCCTTGTTCTCTCTGTCTCCCTCCTTGTCTAGCAGGTAGACAGCGACCTTCTCACTTGACTGGGGGATGGTGGGGTGCAGGGGGAGGACGGAGATACGTCCGGAGGGGTCTGGATCCTTTTTATTCTGGCCTTTTTAATTCTAGAAGTGGAGGATTCCAGACCCTTAGCTGGCACCACCTCTATATATACACGCTCGGTGATAGCCGTGTGAGTCCCCAGTGCGAGTGTGTGGACCGGTGTGTATATTGTGTGAACCAGCGTGTCAAGTGTGTGAGCCAGAGTGACCAGCGAGCAGGTCGCCGCGTCTGCGGGTGGGTCAGCGAGTCCAGCGTCTGTGTATAGCGGGTCACTACCATGTATCGTGTGTGGGACAAGTGACATTTGTTATTGTGGACTACTGTGTTAATGAACATTTTTGTGACTGTTTTTAAATATTTGAATAGTTATTAGGTTTTTTATAGTTGTTAATTTGTTTATTCAATTTACTTACATCTCTATTTGTTCTATTAGTTTATTAATTTACAGACTTGATTAAGGCTCTTTTTATTTTACTTAATGACTTGTTTAGTTATAATTAATTTAGAAATATAGTTAGTGTGTGTGTGTGTGTGTGTGTATGTGATAATTTTAATAATCAAAACCTTGAATATTACGTGGGCATTTTCATTCGTGTTTGGTCAGCAGCATACCCCAATATCTCTAAAAGAACTCATAGTTCACATGTGAAGGGCCTGTGACCCTCCCAGGTCACGTGCGCACCACATTACAATATGATAAAACATGTCACAAAATTAAATTATTTAGTCAACTAAAGTTTGTTTACTCTTAATGAACAAAAATTAACATGCATATTAATATGTACACTCGGTTTACCCTAAAATGTAGTAAAGTAACCATGAGTGTTTCTAAAATTCTCCAGTTTATAAGATAAGGTCATAGAATTATGGAAAGGCTGCTATCTTTCAAGAAAAATGAAGTGTACTTCAAAGAGTGCAAGACGGTTTTCCTTAAGGTAAAGTCAGTATTGTAGTTTTTAAAACAAAAATCTTTTGGCCAAAATAAATAAAATATTGTGTAGAAGATACATTTAGTTATTTAATATTTTGTCATAAGCATAGCAGAATTTGACTCGAGGACTTTTTCTTTTCATTTAAAAAGTTTCTCATTAAATGTACTATAGCAAATATTCAAAAACTGTCTAGATTACTATGTGTAGAAAATTAAACTAAAGGTTTCTACTGAAGTAATATTTTACTTACAGGGAGGCCACAAAGTCAGGGGGAAATGTTTGATAAGGAATAAAAACTATTCACTTTATTACCAATAAGAGTTAGTGTGAAATATTTGAAAATATATTTGAAAGCATTCTGTTTAGGTATTTTTCACATAGTGGTCAACTTGAGCACCCTTCAAGTCGATGCAAGCTTGAAGTCTTGAAATTGAATTGAACTCTTCATTTTTAACTTGGTGCAGATTAGCCTCGTTTTGAATGGTATTCTTATACACTTGATTCTTTAAATACCCCCAAAGAAAAAAATTTGGTGGTGTTAAGTCGGGGGATTTTGAGGCCCATTACAAAAGACCCCAGCGTCCAATCCACATTCTAGGAAACCACTCATCCAGCCATTCACATACTGTAAGTGTGTAGTGGGCTGGAGCTCCCTCCGTCTTGTTGCCACCACAAGTCCTCAAAGTCATCCTGTGCCAATAAGAGTGGGTTAATGTTGTTCTGCAGCATTTCTAGGTACATATCTCCTGTGATATTCTGATCGAAAAAGAAATGCCCAAATATGCCCTGGTATGTTACTCCCGCCCACACCATCACTCCCGGAGATTGGTAGTCATGCTGAACGGTAATATTTGGATTCTCACTTCACCAGTAAACGCAGTTGTGTCTGTTAACAGACCCCAACATATGAAATTTAGCCTCGTCGGGCCAAACAACATGTTGTTCCAAGACAGGATCATCTTCCAGTATCTGCAGCTAGGTCTCAGCGAATTGAAGGCGCCAATCAAAATCATTTTCGTTTAGTGTGTGCAATAGCCTCGGTCTGTAAGGGCTCAGTTTCATGTCATGCATTATTTTTTGACTACTGGTTGCTGATACCTAGCATGGCAGATAGTCGACTTTGTGACTTCACTTTGTGAGGAGAATGTGCTAATTCTTCAACCACACATTCTTGATTCTGTTGTGTACTTACTGACCTGGGTCAACCTTGCTTTTTTGGATAACAAACACTTCCAGTTTCATTGAACAGCTTGTTTATATGAATAATTGTATGCACTTTCGGTCCTGGAGGTCTGTATAACTACATTTAACACCTAATATTTGACGCATTTTTCAACACAGAATACAATAAAATATATTTCACTCATCTCTCCACAGACAATCTTGAGTATGCCATTTTCTATAATAATGCCTACAGCGACAACTGCGGAAACAAGCCAAACGACATAAAGACAAAATACAAATACCTGCTCAAAATTCAAGCAAGCTTAAATACACTTATTATACTTCTACTTACTTTCTATTTATACATATTATACTTCAACACATTTGCCCATTACTTCGTGTCTACCCTGTGTTTCTTATAGAGGGAGACTTAAGCTAAGGTCTTCTATTCAAATATTTTGTTTGGTATTTATGTTATTATTATTATTATTATTATTATTATTATTATTATTTAGCACCGTGTCTTACTACCCGTTCGGGTTATACGCTTTTAAGTACTAATTACGCTAAGGGGCTAGGAATTGGGAAGGTTGATTTAGAGGAAGTGAACCCGTATTTGCGTGGAGGGAGAGTGGAAAAATATTTAGGAAAGACTACCCCTAGTTCACCCGACCGAGATTCGAACCTCGATCTCCCCGTCCTCAGCAGTCGAGCTCAACACGACTAGCGCGTTAGCCAACTATGTCACTTATGTTGTTTCTTGGCTTGTTGTACACTGCTTTATAGGGCCTCTTCTTTTTCGGGAGAGGCTATCTGTTGAATTTTCTACTCTCCAGATCTTGTCAAAGATTTTCCGAGATGTAGTTTGCTGGAAGAACACCCTATGGCTTCATTAGGTTTGTTGTGCAGAGTCAAGAGAATGAAAGGGAGAGCTTAGTCTCGATATTTATGTTGCTTGCTATCCAAATGAATGCGCAGCTCCACCTTTAGTTCTTATTTCTTCTTTCAATAGAATTGTCCCAAGATAATTAATTTGTGGTGGTCCATTTCATAGATCCCCAGCTTGTACAGGCTTTGTCCCGAATCTGGGAGTGAAATTGTAGTTCCTTGTCCGACAAGATTGCTGCAGGATATCCCCATGGGGTAAGCACTTGGTGCTCTAATAATTGTATCAGTAGTCTCACACTGATTCAAGACATAGGAAAAGCCTGTATCCATTGGGAGAACATGTCTCTTATTATACTAATTATTTCTTCACACAAGACTAGGGTAGAATCTCTTGAGGTCTACTACTAATGTGGTCCAGGGAGAATGAGGAACGTTAGCTGTTATAAGTGAATAAATGACTGGTCAATTTTCAAATGGGTGCAGCTGTTGCACCTCCTCACATATTGCTGAATGTCTTTTTTTTCATTTTTGGCCAGGTGTATTTTTTTAATATTAAAGGGTGTGTTTCATCCTCCTGGGTTTTATGCATGGTTATGATAGTGTTGGAGTACTCAGAGCTGTACATTAGAAGAGACAATAAATGTCCACTCTTCATTTTTCATGGTAAAATAATGTCTCTTCTTTGTACTAATGTTTCTTTTGCTGCAGCAGCTCGGTCCGAGTAAATGTTTCAAGACTAGCCTCTTTCATCGTTGAAGCTTTTTTGCCCCGGTAGTATGCAAGGGTTGTTGTTGAGTCAGCTAGATGTGTTCTGCTAAGGAGATTGGTGGAGTAGTGAGTTGATCCTGGGTTTCTATGGGGTGTTCTATAACCGGAAGTACTAACTATCCTAGAGCAATCTTGAGATCCTGCTACATTGTGTTCTGGTCCGCATGAGTGCCTAGGTAGTGTATCTGGCAATGTGTTCAATGGTGAATTGATATCCTTGTAACATGAAAGCCCATCTAGTCAGTTTGTACTATGAAGAGCTGGTTTAGATGCATATGATAACTTTTGATGGTTCAGACTATGGCTAAACTTTCTTGTTTGTTGTGGTGTCGTTGAGCAGTTTTCTACAGCTTTGCACAATTTTCGCTCATCTTCTGTCTCCTTATAAAACACTGTTAGCCTGTTTCCTAGTTTGCTGGAATCTCTTATTTATAGAATGAACCCATGCTGTGGGTTGGGTTGCAAAAGATTTTCAGTTTTCCACAGTTACTTTAACTTCGCTGAACACCTTTTCTTATTTGCTGCGCATTTTCCATTCTTTTTGTTTCCCGGTGAGTACTATAAGGTGTTGGAAGAGGTCTGAAAAGTGGGGGATAACTTTGCTTAACAAATTACAGCTACCCATGATGAAGGTAAGAGTATACATTGGAGTTTTTTTGAATGCGATCTAAATGTTACACGTGTTCTTCAAAATGGTTTTAAAAGACAATAATATTGTCCATATATGTGAAGCAGAAGTGACCTATGAATCTGGTTAGCACATGTTGATGCATCATTCTTTGGAAAGTCCCTAGCGCTCCCTTCACTCTAATTGGCACTACTTTGAATTGGAACTTTTCTCCTTCCAAGGTCATGAAGGCCGTGATTGTGCTTCAATGGGAATATGACACTATCTTGTTTTTAACTCTAGCGTGTTGAAGATGGATGCCGTACCATTTTCTTGGAGGGGTTGTGAACTCTATATTTTGTGAAAATCCCTTCCTTTGTTACAGCACGTTGGGTTGTCTGTAATAGACTCTGACTTGTTCCTTATAGCTAAGAAGATTACTAAATAATTGAATGATTCTTTTTATTATTTTTATCTGGTCCCTTTCTATTATTTATGTTAAATTAAAAATTTAATATCAAAAATATCTTATAACAATCCTGTTACTGCCTCTACGTTGTGCGCCTTTTATAACATTATTAAATTAATCGACCCTTGTTTGGGAGATATTTATAACCTTTGAAATAATACACAATTATTAGGTTAGATGTGATTTTATTTTAATATCACTATTGTCTTGATCGTAAAACTGATCATGTCGTTAACAATTTCGAGACGCGACTGATAATGATAACACGACTGTACGTATCGAAGGCTGGAGTGACAGACACAGTCACAGTGAGGGTGCTCGTGTCATGGCTAGTGAGCCAGTGTAGTGAGCCAGTGCTGGTTTATTTCACCACGCCTAGTATATAACTCTCTTCGAAAGAACATTCTAGAAGGTGGTGTTAAAAAAAATTAAAATAAAAAAAAACCATCTCGATGGCAGTAGAATATCCGAGAGCCGGAAGCTGCCTCAAATTACCTTTTAAAATTTCTATTCGATCTTTCCAGAACAGGAAGTTATTATTTATTAAAAACCTTAAATTGTCATAATGACTCAACAAGTCCTACGTCATGCACTCTGACGTCACTGACAATGGCTCTTGCCTTCTTAGAAGAAGAAGTTCTTTAAGCACCACGTAATATATTATAAAGTTCAAATAAAATTAAAGAAGTTTATAAAATTAGGACGATATTATTGTCAATGCTCTCACATATTCTTTAGGGGCAAGTCAGTAACATTACAATCTTATATTAAATGTTTGCAAACTTAAGATATTTAAAACCTCTATTTAATTAATATGTTAAGCTACAAAATTAGCTCAAGTTTAGTTACTATTTAGTTATAGATTTATCTAGGTTAACCTGTTTAAAATCAATGTTGATCTCATTTATTTAAATACATATTTTACCAAACTTACAACATTTATATTAAAAAAGCACTTACTATTTCATATTATTTGCTAGAAATATTATTTTTAATTTTACAGTATGAGTATCAACTGTTATAAGCATTAAAAATTAAATTGAAGTAAACTTCTCAATGAAATAATTTCTAACGAGAGCCCACACAGTGTGCATGTTTAACTGCGCATAGAGGAGTGGAAATGGAACAGAAGACGTGATCATACACAATTACACTAAGGAATAGTAAGCGAAATATGAAACACTTCAAATGTATAATGGTTTATGATTCTTACGTTTTCTTATATGATAAATTAAGTTCCTGAAGCATATTTTAAGGAAATATTAGCTTATTAAAACGTCAATTGTATTAACTTTTAATCAAGACGGTGTAGAAACACTTTACAATAATGTAAAATGATAGTGAAGGAAGCCAACCTGAAAGGATAGCTAGGTTAGGCCTAGACAAACACACTTCTCTATTTCTTTTTACACTTTTACACTTCTCACTTTTTCAAACGTCCACAGTTGCACATTGTTTTGAATTTTCGGAAATATTTATTTTTCATATGAAAAGGCATTAATCAAAAAGTAATATTCCCTAAAATTCAAACTAATATGTAACTGTGGAAGGTTTAAAGAAGTGGAAAGTGTAAACATTTAAAAAGACATGAAGAGAGAAGTGTGGTTAGTTTCCTTCCCTATCACATACTTAAATCATTGTACAGTGTTTCTACATAGATTTTTTATACATTTCTAAGCCATCATGCAATTATTTGTTTTATTAACTTTTTTATAACTGTTAATGTAATTTTAATGTCCTTAAATTATTATTATTATTATTATTATTATTATTAATAGATCCGCTCCTTACTACCTGTTCGAGTTATACACACATACACTAATGTGTAATGGTAGGGCGATTGTGAGATTAAATGGAGGACCTATAGTTTAACGTGGGATCCGAACCACGGTGAAGGCCTGACATTCATTGGCCTTAAAGACCATAAGTGCTGAAACCATTTTAATTATTTGTTTTTTTATTAGATTTTTATTTGAGTGTTCTTGTTTTTTAAATTGTGTTTTATAAGTGTTACTTCTAATTTAAAAACAGATATTTCCATTATTTAAATTTTTTTTCCAAAGTATTTACTAATTATAAAAATGAGTGTCACTCATATTTTAAGAACATGTGTTTTAATATACTTTTTAATATTTTAAAATTATGAATAGGCCAATACTCAAACTTGACTCGAACTCAGGAGCTTTTAGAAATACTCGACTCGAGTTTGACTTGAATGAAAAAAAACCAAGCTCGCAGACCTCTAGGTACTACCAATTTTGTTTTACGATTTTTTAATTTTTTTTTAATTTTTAGCACCACATTTTACTAAAGTTATATGCACCATAAAATGATTGTAAACATGTTTGTAATATTGGTGGAGTTCTGGGTTTGTTGAAATATTTTATCTCGTAAGGCTTTATTGTCTTTGGCCCTGTGTTCATGCGACATATTGATAGGCTTGGCTAGGGTTTCTGGGAGATATTGTGGTACATTGTGTAGGATAAGTTGACTCTCAAGTATTCTTTGAATATTCCCGGGAAGTTCCTAGCCTTTGCAGGAGTAGACAAAGTTATGTCATGATTAAACTTACGTTATTGTAAGTATGTTGGGATAATGAGAGAAGCAGCATTTAAACAAGTCTCTATACTTTCTGGGGTCTTCCTAAGAGGAAGGAGGGGTACTGAGAGGAGAGGAAATACCCTAGTGCTGGTATTAATAGATGATAGGAAGTTACCTTAGTAGTATTGTGGGGTGGAGGTAGGGAATAAGAAGTGTTTGGCAGAAGTATTGCTGTTATTGGATACAAGGTTGAGACACTGCTTCATTTACTTACCAACCCATTTTCCTCTGGGTGAGAATTAAACACAGTGAGTAGAAATTTCTCGATGAGTGACATAAGTGAGTATTTGAATAAAAGGTTTCCAGAGAAGAACCGAGGCGCGGCATCTCTGATTTGGAGATGGAAACCTCTGCTCTCTGGTTCAACAGATAGGGTAGGAACCAGTACAGTGTAGGTTATCCCCCAAGACCGAGGATATTGCTCAAGATCTGGTGGGGGGTGTAGCAAGGTTTGTCAGAAATAAAATAAGAGATTAAATTTAATTTGATTAAATCTTGAATCTTATTTATAGAGTATTAAGTGTGTTGTTTTAAATATTATTCCCCTATGATCTTAATCCACCAAAAACATTTTTTGTAACTATACCCAGGTGTTGAAACCTATTATAATTGATCTAGAAATTACAAAATTATGGCTATTCATTCCAATTTATGAATAAAATATTTTCACTTTGTTACCGAAATGAGATTTATTATTAAAGCAGAATTAATATATTACTTTGACCTCAACCTAAAATACAGAAATCCTATGTTTAAGTGTGTCAGTCATCTTTGCTTATGCAGTTATGCCAAGTGTATTTGCATGTCATTTATTATAAGTTTCAATCCTGTCTTTTAAAGGGTAGTTACAATTACACATGAGGGATACTATGCAATGATTAAAACATTTAAATCATTGCCTGGTACGTTGATCATGGTTGATTATAGCCTAAGGAAATCAGTAAATATAGGTGTCTCATTAATAATGGAGTTATCCCTAAAAGTGTTATAAGCAAATTGATTCTCATCATGCCTTCTATATGAATTAATTGAATATCTCAAATGATTTTAGAGTTTTTACAATGATACATATAACTAACTTAGAGTGAATAAAAATAATACTGATAACGTCATTCCGACATTGCTGTAACCATTAAGTCGAAACCTTTTGTATTAATACTAATAAGCTTTTAAAGTACCTTAAAGTTTTTTAATAATTACTTTTTATTCAGGATTGTGGTATGTTAGGTTTTACTTTTAGGTTTTAACCTACAGTAGCCCCATGGCTTCTTTGGTGCTGACTGACAGCTAACTTCTGACAGTCAACATTTAGGTTTGTACCTAAATTTTGACCGTCAGAAGGGACAGTTGCTAAACACATGTTTTTGCAGATCATATGGTTTGGCGTAGGGATACATAATTTGGTCTGGTAACCTTTCAAAGCTGTCATCTTTCAGCTGTGAGCTGTCAATCAGCACCAAAGAAGCCATGGGGCTACTTTACCTTTAGTGTATATTTATAATAAATTCTAAGCTTTGCCAAAGTTGAAACAAAGCCACTCAATACTGATTCACAACAAATCTATATTTTGACCATTTTTTTTTGGCACCTCATCTTGCTAACCATTCAGGTTATACGTCAATGTAGTAATTACTCTAATGTGTTAAGGATTAGGAAGGTTGAATTTAGATGAAGTATATCTGCAGTTGCATGGAAGAAAAGTGGAAAACTATTTATGAAACACCACTCTCATTACACCTGACCGGGATCGAATCCCAATCTCCTTGTCTCCGGTAGTCTAGTCTAATGTGTGAGTAGCATCTTAGACCATGCAGCCATCGAAGTGAGTATAGTTTCATATAGTTATTATATGGACTAGCTAATACATGGAAAGTAAAATAAAATTTAAATATAGAGACATCTGTTTTTTTCAATGCCCATGATTGTTAAGTAGTTATAAGGTATTAAAATTTTAGTATAAGAATCGAAATGAAATTTTAACCAAATTGAGAAATTCTTACAAAAAATTTGCAAATTCAGGTAAAAATCTTAATATTTGTTTGCTTGGGAAGCTGTTTGATGCAAGAAAAAAATTTGAAAGAATAATCGTTTAAAGGATAAAATAAAATATATACTGGTTGGCGTGCGGGAACTGTCGATTTTAAATAATTTATTTAAAGGCCATAGTTAAAATTGGCAAGACTGTGATGTCATTCTGTTCCTCAGTCAATGCCAATTAGCTGCCACGAAGCAGTGGTTGGGTGTACATTGAGTGTTTGCAGTAAAACCATTTTACAAGAGTAATAATTGCTATGATGGTGCGTGACAAGAATTTTGGTGTCATAATCCGAATCTGTCATCTCACACTGTAAAAACATGTGTTTCAAACTTTGAAATAACAGGTTCATTGTTGAGAAAGAAGCATCCAGGGCAAATAAATAATGCTCAAACACCCAGAAACTGTCGAAGCAGTCACAGCCTCATTCCTGCGAAGCCCACAGCATTCTGCCTGACACATGGTGTCATTAAGTTTGTCTCGCAACACTTTGGGCAGAAAATTGTTCCAAGAATTGAAAGCCTATTATTTGGAGACTTGTTTTTGTTGAACAGCTTTTAGCAAGATATAACGAAAATGAAATTATTTTGGAAAATCCTTGGATGTCTGATGAAGCCCACTTTCATTTAAATGGTTATGTTAACAAACAGAACTTTCGGTATTGGGCTGCGGAGAATTCTCTTCTTTTACACCAGCAACCATTACACAATGAAAAAGTTATTGCAGTGTCATCAAAAAGAATTATCGGGCCATAATTTTTTGAGAATGACCATGGCCGCATGTTGACTGTCACATAAGAATGGTATGTCAACTTGGTTCAAACATTTCTTAGCGAGTCCACATGGTTTCAGCATGACTCGGCTACAGCTAATACTGCAAGAATCTCTATCTCCCCTTTACAACAGATTTTTGCGAAACTGCCTTATGACAAGGAATGGCAATATCACTTCGCCTGCGAGATCACCAAATCTTTCGGCATGTGATATATTTTGAATGGGGACTTTTAAAAATACGAGTTTTCTCATCATCCTCAAAGCATTAATGAACTGAAGGCTGGGATTTGTGAAAAGGTTGCAACAATCTCCATTGAGACATTGCAGAGAGTTTCACCAAAATTGCGTCCACGAATGCAGTAATGCATAAGATATTATCTTTAATAAATCATTTTTTAAATAAAGTAAATGATAACATTTAGATTAAATAATTATAATTTCCATACAAACATGTTAAAGTTGCATTACACAGTTAGTAAAATCACCCATTCTCACACGCCATCCTGTACAAGAAAATAAACAAAGTGTTCAGGAACCAAGTTTCTCCAGACAATTTAGCAGGTGAGTGTGTATAGTAGACATTCTTGTTTCTCTATTTTCTATAAAAGTTGATTACCCAAAATTTGTTGAAGCGTCTGTGAAAGCCTTATGGATTCCCCAAGAATAATTTTGAGCAGGAGCGATCATTTTCTGTGTACAGGAACATAATGTCATACAGAAGAACCAATCTTACACCTATTAACATGGAGTTGATCACCTCTCTTGCATTTTCTTATTCACCTACAATTGTTGGTTTATGTGAATTGTATTTATATAATTGATACAACTAAAAAAAATAAAACATTTTATACTAAATCACCTTCCTTTAAAAATTAAAACCTTAACTGAAAAATGACTGAAAAGTTGATGAAATGAGTAAATTTTTCGAAAAATAAACCGAATTATCCCTATTTAAACTAATTAAATTAGAGTATGACTGTTCGCCAAAGACAGGTGTATGTATATATAAATTATTTTTCAGAAAAACACAGAGACCTTGTCATCATACCTATAATACATTTCTATACAAATATTTTTGTTTTTTATTTTTATAGGGATTCTTTATCGAATTGATGCAGCAAAGTCAGCATCTGATGTTTTTAACAACATAGACAAGATATTTTGCGCCGCATCAGCTCACAAAAGCTACCAGCACAAGATGAAGATTTAATATGTGATGTATTTGTTACCATCTTCAAGTATCAAATTAGCATTGGGTTGTAGATGAATTTATTTTTATTTGTGTTCTAAGCTCACATCTTTTGTTACTTTTAAATGTGTACTGTTTACAGTGTTTAAAAGCCTTCCCATGATTCCATGGTTTAGCAATAACTTAATCATTCTGTTGGGGTGTTTTTTTTTTTTGCTGGGACTCCTAGTACCATTTAATTCAATGTGCATTACATTTTTAATACTCGAGGTGGATATATATATATATTATAAAATAAGTTTGTTTGTATATTTATTAGACCCCAATTCTCAAAAAGTATAAAGTTGTCATATTTTTCTTACTCTTATTAATCTTAAACAGGTCATAGAAATAAAATAAAAAATCTTTTGGAAGAAAAAATATGAATGTACATATTTTATTTATGGACACATTGATTCGTGATTTAGAGTTAGTCACTTAATTTCGTGATATATTTGTTGCTGTATAAATACCTTTGTCAAAAACTAAGATTTTGATTTTAATAACACAGACTCCTAAGCTCTCCCAAAAATGAATTAGAAATCCAGAGCTCTCTTGTGACAAAATATAGACATTAAGTGAAACTTATTTTAAAGAATGTACTTTTATTTTATGATGATTGAATATTTTTCTTATAAACTGATATTTCTCACTTATTGTAATAAGCATGCAATTGTAATGATTTTCCATTATTTATTTGAAAATGATTTATTATCTTAAAATGTTGTAAAATGATATACAGGTTTTCATAATCTTGGTATTAGGGATAAAATAATGTTGAATTCATTGTTGGATATTAAATAAAATAATTGTTATCTTGTGTTTGGTTATTATTTTTATATAATCTTTTAATATCACTGTGCGTTCGAATAATGGCATGAATACACACTATTAAAGGGTTATTTTCTTAAGCTTAGACAAAAGAATTATTATTAAATCAAAGGTTCAAAAACCAGAATCCATCACTTGTGCAGAAAAAAAAAACCATTTCAGATAATCTTGAGTTTTGACTTGAATAAAACTCATATCCCTGTTTTTTCTTGTAGTTAGGTAGACAACTGTTCTCAAAGTGTGTCATGTGCGAGTCACTTAGAGCAGGGTTCCTACAGTCTGGAAAGTCAGGGGAAAAAATAATAGTCAGGGAAATGACAATTCATGTCTCACTTAGAAAATAACAACGAAAATATTTTTCGTATTTACTGCGTTCATAAGCCACTGCCCCAATAAAGAAAGCTGAGGGGCACTTACCATGCTCAAACTTGCTGTAACACAAGTTTTGGTAGCATTTTATTTCGGAAGGTGAACGCAAAAATCTCCTGGCCTGCACATGACAATTCTTTTAACTTTAGTGATCCATTGTTCAAGGTTTGGCATCGTTATCATTGGATACAGTGAATTAGGACTTATTCGGCTACACCAGCAATGTCTAACAAAAAAAAAGTTTTTAAGCAGCTCTGGCTAAGCCCAGAGCATTTTCCTGAATTCTCATACTGGATCAGTGGCGTTGAAAGTAATAAGTTGCAGGCATTTTGTAATGTGTGCAAAAAAATTATAAACCTAAGTAATATGGGAAAGCAAGCATTAGCTTCCCATGCAAAAGGACCAACTCATATCAAAACTCTTGAAACTTTGACAAATAAACGCTCTCTGTTGACTTTTTTCTCAAAAAAGTAAAGTGATTCAGGTTCATCGAGCTCCCCTGTTTCAACAAAATCTCTGGCACACAAAGACATTCTACCTAGTGGTGATTCGGCTGGTTACTTGAAGAGTTTTTCTGTTTCATCGGAAATCGTAAAGCCGCAGAAGGAAGCTTTTGCCAAAAGTGAAATTAGTGTAGTGCCTCGAAGAAACCATAACACTTTTGTTATAAAAGATGATATAACTAAGGCGGGAGTAATTTGGGCTATGCAAGTTTTTTACCAAAAAAATGTCTCAATTTGTGCAATAATTTAAGTACAATTTTTCAGTTGATGTTTCCCGAGTGTTCCATTGCCAATGCCTTTACCCTTGGTGGAGACAAGTCTGCATATTTCATTGTGCATGGCTTGGCTCCATTCTTTCATAACAATTTACTGGACCGCCTAAAATCATGTAACAACTTTGTAATTTGTTTTGATGACGCGTTGAATAAAGTTATTCAAAGAGGACAAATGGACATTGTAATAAGATTCTGGGACAAGGATAATCATAAAGTCATCAGTCGTTACTTAAACGGTGTGTTTTTCGATAGGAGCACCGCTGAAGAATTACTGAAGCATTTTCTGGATGGTATTTCTCCTCTTCCACTCTCTAAGTTGATACAAGTGTCAATGGATGGCCCAAATGTCAATTTTAAGTTTGTATCACTTCTTCAGGAACACATCAAATCTGTCACAGACAATGAAGTATTTAGTTTGCTAAATATGGGAACATGTGGGCTTCATGTTGTTCATGGTTCCTTGAGAACAGGAGTGTAGTCTGTTGATTGGGATATAAGTAGCTTATTGCGTCACATGTACTACCTGTTCATTGACTCTCTAGCTCGTCGAGCATTGTTTACCCAGTTGACAGGATGTGCATCTTTTCCATTGAAGTTCTGTGGTGTGCAGTGGTTAGAAAATTCAAAGGGCATTACAAATTTGGGAGCATGTTTTTAAGTTTCTCAAAGAAGAAACTTAATAAAACAAAACCTGTAGAGACACTGAAAAGAGCAGCCTGTGATCCATTCCTAAAGTGTAAACTAGCTTTCTGCAAGACAATTGCAAATGAATGTATCGTTGCATGAAACCTGATCTGATGAAGTGCACGGGTCCAAAGTTACTGTCTATCGACACAAAAAAATCAGAAAATTTGATCCTTAGCAAAACTATTGATGTAGGATTTGCAACAAAACATTTGTTAGGAGAAACTGCAATCACTGTAACAGAAACACCAAAACTAGAACTTATACAAGAGTGCCGCAGTATGTTGACCACCATGATTGCAAAACTACAAGAAAGAAGTCCCTTAAAACAGAAAGCTGTGAGAGGTTTGTCTTCATTAGATTCTTGTGTTATTCAACATTCACCTCAACTGGGCCAGAAGAGATTTTCTTTTCTTTTGGAGGAACTCAACCATGCCAACATCATAAATGATGTTCTGGCTGAAAATGCCAAGAAAGAATACTTGCATTTTTGCAACCTCAAAAAATCTGAGCTTCAAGAAATATTTCGTCCTTGTGATCAGTTTAGTGATGAAGTAGGACTTGACACTATTTATGGTAGCTTTCTAATAGGAGATGCAAACTACAAACATCTTTTGGAAGTAATAAAGATTTGCCTTGTCTTGTCGCATGGGAATGCAACTGTTGAAGGTGGTTTTACAGTCAATAAATCTTTACTGGTTGAAAATATGCATGAAATAAGTCACTGCACAGCGTCACATTCATGATGAGATACAAGAAGCAGGAGGAATTAAAAACATACATATTAGCAAAAAGATGTTGGATTACGTGAGAGGTGCTCGGAAACGCTATCATGAATATTTGGAGATGAAGAAGACAAGAAGAAGGCAGAAAAGAGGAAATTAGATATACAAGTTAAATATTTAGAATGAAAAAGAAGAAAATTAATGATGGCAACTGAAGAGAAACGAGAAGCAATAGAAGTGGAGTTGCAAGAACTGAAGAAGAAACAAGCTTCACTTTATTAAATATAGCCTAGTATCTTATTGTATGACTTTTGATAATTTTAATAAAAATAAAATTGACTTGAGACATGAATAATATAAAAGCAGACACAGTTCCTCCTGTTGTGAGATATTCAGTTCAGGATATGTACAGTTTAGGTAAAATAAGACTAATGATACCAAACTTTTTAGTATGTTCTTAGTGGCCTGTTATTTAGTACTTATTTCTGCACATGATACCAAAGTGAATCAAGTTTGTTAGAACTTTTTGATAGGGTTAGACATATTTAATTATTTTTCCATCATTTTCCCTGAACTGATTGGCAAGACATCTGCTTTCTTATTCTACCATGAGAGGTGAGGCAAGGTCGGCTGTAGGGGATGAGGAAGCCGAAATAAATGTATTTAAATTAATATTTTCACATGTACAGTATCGTAAAGTTATAGTAGAAATTTTATGAAAAATTGGTCAGGGAACTTGGGGGAAAAGTCAGGGAGAATTTTTTTACAAATACTGTAGGAACCCTGTAGAGGTACTTTTTTTTTCATGTTCATTTTGATTATGACTAATATACTGTGTGTTAATTTGAAAACTTTCCTCCAAGATATATCCAAAACAACAAAGTGCAGAAAAAGATATTTTAAACAAAAGCTGTTAGGTTCTGTGTTGGAAGTAAGGTGGTAAGGCTGGTATGAACTTAGATGACATTAAGGTCTCTTTGGTTTTCTTAAATGAGACTCCCTATTTTTTATTACATATTCCTTTAGATCACATTGTGACATTTTCAAAATGATGGCTTTAAGCTATTTAATATAAAAGCTAGAACGAGAAATTAGCCTCACAAGTTTCCGAGTCGTCGGCACCGGGCGCAGAATTAGAATTTGGCCTATTCAATCATAGCTCGGGAAGCTACACATGTTTGTATGATCGTAAACAAAACATTGTTTTTGCTATCAATGTCAGTTACAAATCCACAAGTAGTCTAATTAGCTTTCTACTGTTAACATCTAAAATGGTTTACAGTCTGGAAGAGAAAACAGAATTGATTTTTCTTTGTGGAGCCGAGGCTCAATGTGCTAAAAGATCAGCGGCAACATTCAACCAAAGATATCAGGATAAAAACATCACATCTTGTTTCAAAATTGAAATTTTTCAAAAAAACTGACTGTCGCAAACATAAAAAGGATTGTGCGTACAGTATTGAGTGAATTAACTTAAGTGGAAATTTTGGCCACTTATATAGCAAATCCCAAAAGTTCAGTGTGGGAAGTGTCTAAAGCTACTGGTGTATTAATTGGTTCAGTTCATAAGGCATTCAAATTAAATAAGTTTCATCTGTATAAAGCGAAGATGATTTTGATAGGCGAGTACAGTTTTCAAAGAAATAATCGAATTATTGATTGTGAATCCATTGTTGTTAGTTAGAATGTATTTTTTTTTCTGACAAGTGCACTTTTTTCTCGAGTGGTTTTGTAAATAAACACAACTGTCGTTATTGGAGTGGTCAAAATCCTTGTTTTTACTGATGGACACACACTGGTAAGAAAAAGTAAATGTTCAGGCAGGTATATTAGGTGAAAGGATTATTGGTGTGATATTTATTGACAGAAATTTTACAGGGGATAAATACTTGGAAATGCTTGAAGTTATTCATCCTCTTATAGTTTACGCCCTAGAAAATAAAATAGACAATCATGGAAACATGAAGTTTGATGAGGATCTTTTACATTTTTGGCAATATGGAGTCTCCCCTCACTATACACTACGCGTTCATCAATGGTTAAACAACTAATTTATTGAACAATGGATTGGCGGAAGAGAACCAATTGAGTGGCCAGCAAGGTCACCTGATTTAACGCCCTTAGATTTTTTTTAGGGGGGCATTTAAAGTCCACTATTTATGAGACTAAACCAGCAAATATTGAGTTAAAAAATAAGATAACAATGGCATGTGAAAATATTACTAAAGCAATCCTACGAAAAGTCAGAATTGAATTCGAAAATAGACTATATCATTGTAAAGCTCAAAATGAAGAGTATTTGGAAAACCTCCTTTAAGCTTAAAATTAGAAAAGTGTTTTTCACAATAATTATTTATAAATACACATAAACGTGAACAAACACACGTGTGCAGGCACACAGCATACAAACACTTGCACTTTCCTGAGCTATGTTTGAATAGGCCAAATTCTACTGCCACACCCGGTGCCGGCGACTATGAAACTTGTGAGTTAAAAACATTATTTCAGCAATGCGTTGTTTTCACGATATCTTGGTGGAAAGTTTTCAAATGAACACCCACTATAAGCTCTGCTTGGTTGCACAAGGCACATTCTAAGCTTAGGTTGTATCTAATAACTCCTGGTTATGGTTAACAGGAAACCCAGAAGTTTTAGCATATATACAATATTGATGTAAAGACTGTTACAGATGGGTGAAGCTTGTTATGTAGTGCTTGCTCGAAGGCTCATTCTGATTCGTTAGCGGTCATATTTCAGACTGAGCACTAAGGTGCTCGCAATCTGTGTTTGGATATGTTGTAGTCTGCCTACTTTACTTAATTATTTTTTTAATCTTATCTTAATTTACCTTTTTAATATACTAATCATAATTTACTTATATACTTTACTTAGTTCAGCTGACTTCAATAAAATAATGAATATGTGGGGTGATAAGAAATCCTTCGAAATTATCGAGATAGACAAAAGTAAAGAGACTTCGTGGATCCCGATACACCCAACGGCCAGGGTCTGGATGTTTGGTCTGTTCCAAATTTAATTTAGTTTATAAATCATTTACTGATATAATCAGTTGGTTAAGAAAGTGGAGATTAAATACCTCAAATAAATTAAATGAAATATATATTTTATTGTATTGTAATAATGTTATAACAGGTAGTGACACTTACATATGGCACATATTTTCGACCTTGCAATGCCTTAGGTAATATCAGACCTAATTCCTGAGCCTCCATTTTTTTTAAAGTTTGGTATCATTAGATCCACCAACATCTGAAATTATTCCTTGGTTTCTGTTATTCACATTTATATAGAATAACAGCTCGGCACAATGTAATATAATTGTCTCTGCCAATAACGCTAATAGAGAATACTTGAACCTAACAGCTGAGAACAATTTGATGTAATCATCCCTGTCAATAAACGTCATCAAATATTACTTTTAGTATAACAACTAAGAAAACTATATGTTGTCCAGACGTCTCAAACACCATTAAATATTATTCCGTTTAACAAATGACCAAACTATATTTTGAACAGACGTATCAATAAACGTCATTAAATATAACTTTTAGTATAACAAATAAGAGAATTATATGTTGACCAGACGTATCAACAAACGCCATAAAATATTATTTTAGTCAGTGCACCAGAGGTCCCAAACTCAGCAAACTAACCAACGTAAATTAATTAATAGCAAGCTATAGGTTAGAGTGCGCCGGTAAAAACCCTACAAATTTACAATTACATATACTCGCAACAATTCCACGAGATATTTCCAATGCCCCAAAGAAAGTATATATTCATTTTTAAAGTTAATTTCAAACGACAATTTTGTTAAGCGAAACCCCCCCATAATGATATCGAAACTGAATTTTGAAGTTCATGTCCTAGAGAAGATTTAAGTCGGCGCCCTCACCTTATAAATGCCGGTGGTACAATGAGTAAATAGTCTAAAGTTACAAGCCATTTTATAGCACACAAACTCGAGCAAATTCACAGAGAGGAGGAAGCTGGGTGGAGAAGAACAAACGAAAGAAGGGAGGTGGGCAGCGCTCTGTTGGGGGAAACGGTGACACTGAAAACTATTGAAAGTGCTAGGAAACTTCCACAGCCGGAACCAGAAACTACCCTGGTCAAACTCAGTCTTTGTTTATTGTGGGCGTGGCAACCATCACGAGCAGGGTGTTGAGTTCGGCCTCGCTTCAGTTCGCGTTGTACTTCCCTTGGTGGAGAGTGTCGTTATGTGTGAGCTCCGGAGTGCCCCATTCAGCAAGGCGGCGGTGAGTACAGCCCCATGTTACGAACCATTATACAGTTTGTTTCTCCTTAGGTGTGACTTTGTTTCTTCTTTGGTGTAACATCATTACACTCTTTTTAGGAATGTAGCAGGTCAACCTGTACCTGTTCAAAATACTGGTTTGGATGAACCAAGTTTGTTGACAACTTTATATGCAGTAAAATGAATAAATACACTGAAGGTTTTGCAACTTTATCTGCATTAAATGAAGAAATACAAGTACAAAAAGCATTGTCCAGCACACTATAATAAATAAAATATTTAAAGCAGATGCAGGGTATTTTGATGGCCGCTCCCAGAATTACATTGAGCCATCCAAGGATTATAATTAAAGCCATCAGTGTAGCTACAGTAATTAAGGAGGATAAACCTTTTCCCAAACATCATCAACCCTTTACAGAACTACTGCTGCCCTCCCCCTTGCCAACCTTCACCACTTGGTTCACAATCTTCTGGATATTCCATTTATATTGATGAATTAGTTTTAAAAAATATATTTTAATTCATTATTTCTTTTCAGTTCCATTCATGCAATCACATTTTTTGTAACATTCAAATAATAAATACTGAATAAAAACTTACATATGCGTTTTCTTTCAATCCTTCAATAAGTGTTACACAAACCTCTTTGTATAATGCAGGAGATAGACTGCTTTAAAATTCTATAAGGATACTGGGGACTAGTATAAGAATCTTCTATGACTAGAAATTTGATTGTTCTAGCCAGTCTATCTTGAACTGAAATTGCTGATCTCATTAGCCTATGATTTTTTACTATGTTTGGTCCAATTAATATTATTAAATACTCAAAATCAGTGAGTGACATCCGTGTGAAGTTTTTATATAGTCCATTTATATGTTGACACTTTAAATCCTAAAATAATTCTTAACCCTGTCTCTTTTTATACAGTTTTGTTTTCCACCAAGGATGATGTATAGGTTCATTTTCACTTTACATCACTAAATACTTAACAATAAAACCAGCACTAGTGACTAGAGTCTGTTCATGATAGGTTTTTACCTGGATGACAGTTCAAAAATCATATGTTTAGGTTTTAGGTTGCCAACACTTGTAAAAGCTCCCTGTTTTGTTTTAAATGTCAAGTTTTTTAATCACATGTTATATTTTACATTTAAAATAATGTAAACTTAAGTTTTATTACACTGTTTCGTAACTTTTAATAATTTCTTGCCCTTTTGGAATGTTATCTATAATGTGTAATATAGTGCATACATTAATACCTTTTAATACAGGCATCATATTTACTTGGAAAAAAGAAAATACTTGTCATTTTTTATATAGATAATAAATTTTATGATTATTTTATCGTATTTCAAAATATCTAACTTGATCAAATATTTGTATCCACTATGTGGGTGCATCGTTGTAAAGAACTTGTTTCTGTCACATTCAATCACGTGGTTAAATTTGTCGGTCGCCATTTTGAAGCTATGTTAGTTAGACCTTTTGTGAAAATGGTGTGAATAATATTTTTTTAAGTGGAATTAAACGATAAATAAGCTTTCTGTCTGGCCTCAAATAAATATATAAATAATATTGGCCCAAATTACTGTGGTTTACAATCAAATTTATACATTACCATACGTTTTAATTAGTTTTCCAAAGTGAAAGATGTCGGCTATTGGCATAGGATGTATTATGGATTATTTCTAGTAACATTTTGAGCTGTCATCCAAGTAAACTGAGGTTGTGAATATATTTTAGCATCTGTTCAACATATGCTTGTGTGACATCTGAAGCATTTGTGTTACATTACATATGTCTGTACCCAGCTTAATACTCCTGACCTCCAACACTATATAACTGTTCATAATAGTATTATTGAATTATAATACATAAAAAAAATACCAACTTTAAAATTGCAATAGTAACATTGAACTATTTTATGTATATGTAGAATGAGGAGAAAAATATGTAGTAGAGCTCATATGGGGCTCCAAATAATATATTGATAGATATTTTAATGATATATAAAAATACAAAGTATTTTCAATACACTAGCCCTTAAAATTTTGTGTATCCACCTATTTCTGTACTTTTATATGGCTGTAACATCTTTTTAACTAAGCTTTATCAGGGTTTTAATATCTTACATAAAATTAATACTACACAACTCTTCACTTTAATAATTTTTAAAAAGTTAATATGTATTCTTCCAATAAATTATACTATAAATTATACCCCCTTACTCAAAAGAAAAGAGAAACTTTTTTTACCTATACTTGGAAGAAGGGACAAGAAAGGTGGATAAAAACACATAAAAGTGAACTAACACAATATAGATTTTACAATGAAAAATAAAATACACTTCACACTTTACATTGCTGCCACTGGACAAAGAAGTAATGACTACCTCTTCAACAAAATTGATTGCCAGCCCAATTCCCGGCCTAGGTTTTATTCTATCTGAACTCTTCAGGAGGAAGTGAAAATCACTACACAACTTCCTAGAAGAGAAAACAAAAGAAAAAAATCCAAGGGAATAAAACTATTTAAAACTTTTAAGTTTATTCAAATAATATATATATTTTTTTTATCTGTAACCTTTATTTAATCATACTTATTTAATAATACTTATTTATTTTATGTACTTGTTGTCTGAGCTCTCTCACACAATTTGCTTCGCTTCTGGAGATCCTATAATATAATGGAACAACAAAAGTTTGTTTTCTTATTTGAGACTAGAATCTTATTAGTTAGATAACTCATCTTGTGAATGTGGGGAATGCCAGGCCACCACCGTGGTTCGGATTCCACGTTAAATTGTAGGTCCTTCATTTCATCTCACAATCACTTCTCACAATCACCCTACGATTACACATTAGCGTAAGTGCGTATAACCCGAACGGGTAGTAAGACGCGGTGCTAATAATAATAATAATAGTTAGATAACTCCTCACAGCATTAGTTGGATGATTTGAAAGAATGCAGGTTGATACAAAAAAAGACATTGTTAGTTCACTTAAAAAAAGAATAGTTTATTGAAAGGTATGGTAACTATCCTTATTAAATTCAATTTCATATATTAAGGTCCATTGATGTTAGTAACAAGGGACAGAGATAGCTTAGGTTTTAAAATGAATGGATGAATGATACATTTTATTGTCACACTTAACTGCATGCCCGTGGGATCAAAATGTCTGCTTGGAAAGTGTAAAGCTAAATAAAAAATATACTAATTGAAACCGTGCTCTATCTTGATTTGAGACATGCTGAGTCCTAGTGTAGTTTAATACTTATACAAGTTTTACACACATTCCTGTTACCTTAACATGACAAACATCTGCTTATGACACCATAAATACAAGTTTTGCTTTGCCATTAACATTAGCTAAGCGGATGCAGGTGAGAGTCTGAATCATTATCTGAAAACAATTCTAGAATGAGTGCACTATCTTCACCTCGGTTCGACCCACCAAGAAATTGTGGGATTGCACAGCTCACCCTTGCCTTCTTGAAAGATCACCACTGCTTTTGGTTTTCTCATCATTTCCCACTGATGGTAAAGACGTCACCAGGGACCATAAGAGAAAATTAAACTCCCGAAGCATGTAAACAAAATGTGTGAGAAAACAAAATAGATACAGAAAATAAATTTTGCTTACCTGAAAAATAAGACAGATGAGATAAAATATATTTGTTCTTTTAAATGGTTTTAATATTTTTTATGTGTTCAAATTCATTTATTGTAAAATGTCCTATGGCAACACTTTGTTTAAAATCTTAACTCAAATTTTTCTTTTAAACTCACCATCATTAACTATTGCCAGCCTTTGGCTGGGTCACTTAAGTAAAATACCTATATATTTATCGTTTATTCACCATTACTCCTCCTTTAATCGCTTCCATTCCTCTCCCTTATGGTATTTTTCCTACACACTTCATCTCCATTCTCTTTTATGTTCTCTCCTTTATCATTATTACATGATCATACCACTTCACCCTTGTTTTCTCTGCTTTCTCATGGCAGGTAACACGCTCCTCACAAATATCATTCCCATGACCTACACTTTCTTAATCTCTCTTGCATTCATTGTCCATATTTCTTCTCCAAATGTGACCATGGGTACAAAGTACTTCTCTTCTCCATAGTAGGTCTCTTACATATCTATAAAACAACAACTGCTGCCTTCTATATCCTCTCTACTCCCATCCTTCACCTCAATCATGCTTTCAATATATTTTACATTCTTCACCTATCTCTGTTTTACTCCATCAAACTTTATAGCTTTACTAGGCCTTATCCTCTTTCTTATCATTACCATCACATTACACTTCCACTTGCCTTTTTATTCAATACTATTTCCATTACAATTACAAAAAGTAGTGGTGCGAGAACACTTCCCTTCTTCACCCAATTTTTTGCTTGGAACTACTGCATCCACCCCTGCCGTTTTTACACAACTCAATTTTTTAAACCCTAATTATGTTGTGTTTAGATATAATTTTATGATACTGAATATTTTCGATGAATCATTACAGTAACAATTTATTTTATTGATAAGTTTAGGTAACACTTTATCTTTTCAAGGAAGTCATGCTTTAATTCTAAAATATGATCAATACTTTCACAATTTAGTTTTGCATCTTTACAGTACATTTATAAATATTGCACACACCATTGATTGCTACAAACCAGTAGACTTATTACATCTAAATAGTACAAATAAAACAAATATTTTAGTAATAAATTTTCAATTTATGATTTAATTTGTATGTTCATCTCAAAGCTGTCTTCCAAATCTTAATTCATTGCTAAAGAAATAAAATTTAATCAGCAAACATTATCAATAACCTCTACATGGTTATGAATATGAAATGCATTGATTTAACATTTTTATTTATACGCGATATGTTCATCTCAAAGCTGTCTTCCAAATCTTAATTCATTGCTAAAGGAATAAAATTTAATCAGCAAACATTATCAATAACCTATACATGGTTATGAATATGAAATGCATTGATTTAACATTTTTATTTATACGCGACTAGCAAGTAATAAATATTGAGTTAGTTGCCAATTTATGGTGTGAATCTCTTTCTAATTTTGTCAATCCACAATATTAACATTGAGATGTGTTAAGATCTTGGAACAAAATATACTAAATAAATTTAATACCCGCACCTGTAAGCATGTGAACAAAGGTGTTTGTCTCATCTTGACTGGTTTTCTGGTGCCGGGACGATCAAGGCTCAAATACAGTCTGGGTGTATTGGTGGTTTTTACATACAGGTTTTCTACCTCCCCCTCCTTGATCTAAATTCTTATCAAATTCATATCATATCTGAACTGAACATTTTTTAAAGCATATCCCTCACCACATATATTGCTGTTTTAAACATGACTGACTTCACTTTAACAACAAGAGTAATATAAAACTTTGTTCACCAATATGATTGTATTTTTTACAACTATCGGTTTAGAAAAGTGGTTAAATTCCTCCCAATTGTAGCTCTTTCCCAGACATTACAGTGACACTGCTGTGCAAATGGTTTAAAATTGTAAGGGTGGATATATGAGACAGTCGGGATTGGGTGACATTGCCACATCAACATCAATGGCAAATGTATGGTTTGAATAAAAAACTGACCTAGGCCACAGGCTGGAAACAATAATGGATGTAAAATTTGTACACCCTAGAATGGAACATTTTTGTCAGGGAAAATGGTAATTTATCACCAGCCAATGAAGCACTCATTTTTAAACTATTACTAACTTGATATCTAATCTGGCCCTCATATTAAATAATATTAACTTATAGCTCAATGTATCTAACTTAATACTAAAAATTTTAGTTTTGGACTGTGATTGAATCATTTGTAGTTTAATTTGAATGCATAAAATCATCTTCAATTACTCCCGGAAGTAGACTTTAAAACTCAAGGTCACATCCAATAAGAAAAACTATAAGTAGCATTGATCTATAAGTACAATCATCGTTAAGAGTATATTTCAAACAAGCTAACAGTTTATAAGTTAATTAACAATCAGCTCCCATCTTCTTGCTGGTCTCCCTTGCAGTATTTTTCCTACATCATTCAACTCCATCATTTTCATATAAATAATTTCCTTTTTAATCCTCATTAAATGACTATACCATATCAGTCTTTGCTTCCTTTACTATCGCATGTATTTTCATGTTCACCAACTCTTGCCCAGAAAACTTCCTTCCTAATCCTGTTTATCTTTGTAAAGGCAGCATAATCCTCAAAAAACTTATTTCCCATGGCCTCCACTTTCTTGGTATACTTACCTCAATATCCACATGTCTACTGCATAATGAAACTACGGGTACAAATTGAGATTTGGGATTGAAAGAAACACGTTGATACTGTACTCATTAAAAGTATCGGAAGAAAATTATTGATGCTGTACTTGTATTGAAAGAAACGTATCGATCAAAAGTATCGGTATCAAAATTTTAATCTGGATTTTTTTTTAATCTAGTAGTAATAATTTCAACTTTAGCATCATAAATGTATTTTTATATTTATTTAAACATTGAAAATTATAATGGTTTTAATACTTCAAAAACAAATTTTAGAAGATACTTTTTCACTACCAAACTTCTTAAAAAAAACTACCATAATTCACTTTTGGGAAGTGCCATTTTTTAACTACATTTGTTTATATACTCACTCTATCAAGATGGATTATTAAATATTGACAAACAATAGAAGAACATGAAAAACATGGTGTAATGTAGTAAGGAAACGAATTATTAATACAAGAGTTGAATTCAATATAAAAATATAATCTACAACCAATGAATATTGAAACTTTGATGTTTAACAAATATAGTGTGACAATTGAGTATGGAAGACTTATATATATGTATATGACTAGATTGAAGATAAAATAAAAAATGTTATGACATTATAAAAGTAAGACTATCTTACATAAAATACATATAACAAATAACATTTTAAAATAATAAATTAAAACAAATAGTTTAAGTCAATAGAACAGTACGAAATATAAATTGATAATATTATGGTTGCTAATTTGTAAGATTGAAGAATAAATAGTAAAAT
>CABFVZ010001515.1:23593-46680 GCA_902151445.1 Timema monikensis | reverse complement strand
CTGATGATGGCGTCAATTGTTACGCCGAAACATGTCGCAGCAACTTTAAGCTGATTCATACCAGCTTGAGAAAAAAAGGAACAAGGGCACTCAAACCAGATAAGAATTCAATAATAAAAAAATATAACTTCAATTTTACTATTTATTCTTCAATCTTACAAATTAGCAACCATAATATTATCAATTTATATTTCGTACTGTTCTATTGACTTAAACTATTTGTTTTAATTTATTATTTTAAAATGTTATTTGTTATATGTATTTTATGTAAGATAGTCTTACTTTTATAATGTCATAACATTTTTTATTTTATCTTCAATCTAGTCATATACATATATATAAGTCTTCCATACTCAATTGTCACACTATATTTGTTAAACATCAAAGTTTCAATATTCATTGGTTGTAGATTATATTTTTATATTGAATTCAACTCTTGTATTAATAGAAGAACAGTTGCCCTGCCCTGCTTCATATGCTTAAACAATGCATATAAACGTTTCTGCTTTGTTTGCTTGAGGCACCCTTGTGTTGACTGAGTTCATTGAGCTCTACAAAAGCTTATTTCATTTAGTTTGTCATGACTGCTCATTGATAAAGAGGTAATAGACTGGTCATCACTGGTCCCATCAGGCTTCAGGCTGTATTGAAAAACAAAGATAAAATAACAGCTGTGAATTATGATGAGCTAAAAAGAGATTGAGTTCTAGAGTTGCTTCTTGCTTGTCATTCAGAAAATAAATGAGAATTGAGAAATAGTGTCATTTGTTCTTCCTCCACAGTCCACCTTAATAAATATTTAATCCTAGCATGAGTGAAGATAGCCAAAAAGTTGTTTGATACTGATTCGATACCAGATTGTGAGTACTAATATCAGTAAAAGTATTGAATAAAAAAATACTACTATCAAAAGGGAAATACCGATATTAGTAAATTATAGATAGTTTTTTCACATCCCTAGGTACAAAGTATGCCCTATATAGTACTTCCCTAGACTTAAAGAGCAACTCTCTGCTTCATGGCAGGTCTCTTACACATCTATAGGACATCTCCACTTGCCACCCTTTCTTATTAGAACTTCTCTACTCCCCCTTTTAACCTCAATCAAAATTCCCATATATTTTACACACTGTACATTTCTCAGCTTTATACATTTTCTATGTCTTACTTGTCCTTGTAATTACTATCCCTTCACTCTTCGCCATGCTAAATTTTATCCCACACTCTCACTTCTTCATTCTAATTTTGGTGCTATTATCTACTTTCTCTTCCTTCTCTCCCCATACCATCAAATCATCAGCAAAAATCACTACTTTCATTCTTTCCTCCCTAAGTTTCCTTGCCAGTCTATTTATAACCATTTAATTGCCATTACATAGAGTAGTGGTAAGAGGCACTCCCCTGCTTTACTCAATTTTTCATTTGGTCCCACTCTTTCTATCCCATCTACATATTAACACAACTTAGGCTATCTTCATACATACGCTTTACTATCATTACCAACTCTTCTTTCCACTCGAGATTCCCCCATTACTTTCCAAACCATGTATATATCCACACTATTCTATTTCATCTCCACATCTATAAATACCACTACAAAGTTATTTCCAAATTCATAGCTTCTTTCCATCAGCTGGCGTGTAGCGAAGATCAATTCTATTGTAAACCTCTGTTCCCTAAATCCACGCAGTTCATCTCTCAACCTGAATTCCACTTTTTTTATTATTATTATCCAGTATATTTTCACGTATTTTTGTACTATGGTACATTAGCGTTATTACCCTATAATTTGTTCACCTCTTTCTGACTTTCTTAAAATTCGGTAATAAAATTCGCTTTTTCCAGTCTCTTGAAACCAGGTTTTCCTTCCATTTCACTCTCGGCCCCCTAAATAATCAGCAGATTCCCGCTTCTCCTGCAGCGTTTATCATTTCCACTGTAAGTTCGTCCATTCCTGGCGCTTTTCCATATTAATCCTCTTTTCATGTAGGACCCACTCCCTCCTCTTCTAGTAATTCTTCGTTCTCATTTCCCTTACATTTCCTGGTTATTTAACTGGTTGAACATACACTTAAATATGTTTGAGCAATTACTGGGCTGGTGACCTGGTGGTCTAGGGGTAAGGTGTCGGACTTCTGTGCTGGGGTCCGGGGTTCAATCCTCGGCCCCGGCACAAATTTATCTGATTACCAAACCCTTCCTTCACCTCTGACAAGACATCTTGTGAATGTGGGGAATTACAACCCTCCGCCGTGGTTCGGATTCCACCTTAACCTGTAGGTCCTCAATTTTCATCTCACAATCACCCTACCATTACACATTAGCATAAGTGTGTATAACCCGAATGGGTAGTAAGACGCGGTGCTAATAATAATAATTACTGGGCTGACATGTATCTAAATAAGATAAGTAATAAAACTATTTGTACCCAAATTTGATTAAAGGTGGATAGTATAATTTTCTAGAAAATATGGGGGAATCCAATGAGCTAAGTTTTAGTGATGTGGCAACTCATACATTAATATTTTTGGGTGTGTGTAAATTTATTAGCTAATCCCTGAAAGTGTATATTCAATCTGCAAACTTTTAGTTTATTATTATTTGTGTTAGCCTATGTCGGTTGTACAGTTCATGGCTGGGTTTTTTAGTTTGGGGTATTTAACATGCACTTTATGAACCAACTAAATATATTGGCACTCAACTTGAAAACTAACTTAATATTAAGGACATCGGACCCAGTCCTGGGGTTGATAATTTAACACTGTGAATGGGTAAACCCCAATTTAGGACACTTAATTCAGAAAGCGGGTGCACTACTAAGATATACCGGATGGTTATATAGTTATTAGTTGTGTGTTGCTAGATAAAGTAAGAGTTTTTTGAAATGTACCTGTGACTTGTTCTCAAAACTTGAAGCGCATTCATTGTCCAGTTATCCCCAAAAATACATTTTCTCATGTAGAACGGAGCCCATAAGTGACTGGTCAAATGGGAGCCGAGTGGCAAAAGAATATTTTCTAGGTACAATTTTAAACAGCTCTGCTGACTCTGACAGCACTTCACAACACACCTCTGAAAGGTATTTGAATGAAGAGCTAATTTGACATTTTAGAATTGCACAGCACAGCCACTCTTTTCAAACATTTAACCCTAGATTATCTGTGTTTTATAGCAGCGAGTTTAATCTACCAGACAATGTAGAGCAAAAGATAACTCTATAGGGTGTATATTCTAGCTAAACTATCATTATATCATTAATATTTGTAACCATCCTCGTGGTGTAGTGGTCAGAGCCCTTGTTGATTTAGAGGTCCCAGGTTCGATTCCCGGCTGGTACCAGGAGATTTTTCACTGGGGGAATAATTCCCTTGGTCATAAGATTTAAGTTAAACATATATCTTAAATCATAATTAAAAAGTTAGATTCTTCTATTAATTTTACTAAATTTAGTTCATTAAAATATTAATGACAAAAAAATGTCCTTTAACCTAAAATAAAAATAATATAGCTTAAAGAAAAAGAAACCTAAAATTAAAAAAAAAATTTAGTATAAAGAAAAAGGAATAAACCCCTTTCAAGACAAATACATCAATTTAACATAACGAAAATGAGGTAAGGTCCCCCGAACCCAAATATAGGAGGGATTATTTTAAATGTAGTAAATTAAATTTAGGACCACTATATGTTGTATTTACATTCAAAAATCTTTGTAGTAATATGCTCAGTATTAGTTGGAGCATTAGGCGGCTTAAATCAAACATCTCCACGTAAAATGTTAACTTATTCATCAATTGGGCATTTGGGTTGAATATTAATAGCTATAATATTCCTTCACCTCTGACAAGACATCTTGTGAATGTGGGGAATGCCAGGCCACCACCGTGGTTAGGATTCCACGTTAAGCTGTAGGTCCTTCATTTCATCTCACAATCACCCTACCATCACACATTAGCGTAAGTGCGTATAACCCGAACGGGTAGTAAGACGCGGTGCTAATAATAATAATAATAATAATAATAATAATAATAATAATAATAATAGCTATAATAAAATATAATACTTATAAATTTATTTCATCTACTATTCTGATAATTTTATATAAAAATTCAATAACTCATATTAACCAACTAATCAATAGGTTCATTATATCATTTAAAGAATTTTCGTTCAAAATTCATGGAGATTAAAAAAAGTAGCACATTTTTGGAAGTCTTGTGACATCAGGAATGTAGACATCGATGTTTACATTTGCGGAGAAGCCCATATGGCCTCCATTTTGACATTTCAAAATTGCCACCCTAAAATAAGAATTTCCTGATATCTCAGCCTTAAAATTACATAGAAAGTTAATTTTAATTGATAAGTGCATGGTGCCTTCTTTCAAGAATCCAAAAATGATATCCGGTTAGTGATAACGAACACCAAAAATCAAAATAATATTATAAATCCCAGGTGTATTTTTAACGAAAAAAGTAAACCATTTTGGTTCATATTTATGGATATTGAAATTGGTAGCTTTTATAACTAAGATAACACAACAACTGATTAGATTACATTCGATCCTCTTCATTATCAGTGTCAGCAATTTCAGTGTACCAGTCCTCATCGTTTTCGCATTCCATGTTACACAAGCAAAGTTCGTTGTATGGTAAGTTATTCCTTCTGAATTAACTTTGTGTTGAGCAGTTGATTTTACAGTAACATCTGACCCAACTCGATGATGGACTGTAGTGCGATAAGAACTGTTGTAGTGGCTAGCAGCATCTGTCTTTTTGTGTCCTTATAATAACCGAATTTCAATGGGTCAAACGGCTGCTGCTACATGACTGTGGCTTGGTTTCACACCCGATTTTGTAACAGCACGCGCTTGATGTGTTCTTCCAGTGCTCCAAGTGAAGGTGGTAACTTGTTGCTTTGAGCGAGTTGTTTGCAGAACAGATGCCATCTTAAATCGGGTATACTATTAATGTAGACACCCTTCGGACAGTACATTGATCAAACAAACTTTTCCAATTCGTTTTTCACCTGTGTTAGATCTCCTTCCAGAGGTAGTTTAATCATTCCTCTGTGTAATTTAACATAAGCTTACAAATACTGTTCAAACCATTTTGTTTTGCTTATTACTGAGAATTTTCCGACGTTCCCCACTCCAGTGAATGCTTGGAATATAGGTAAAGCTTGTGCCTTTTCTGAGACTTTGGCCCTATATCCATTCTTAATACCATCGAAAGCGACATCCTTTTGCAAAGCTTGTCAAAGTATTCCGGGGCAAGGACCAACATGTCTGTAATAGGAGTGGCCAATTGTGCGTCAGGATACTGGTGGGATGGCTTCGCTGCCAGGCAGATCATGAGCGTGTGAGAATATTCATGATATCTTCGTAATGTACGTTTCTATTGTAACCTGATGCTGATTTGATGACTATGTCAGGTGATTTTTCTTGTAGACGATGGTTGCTTTAGCAAGGTAGTTTGTCAGGTCTGCTTTTGTTTTGTCATGTGAGAGAAACTTTGTAATTGGGATACCACTAATTTTCGTATCATCAGCAATGTGATATTTTATGGAAGATTTTCCTTTTCTACGTTTATCTCTTTACTCTTTAAGTGAATCCGGTTTGTACACATCAAAGACCACAAAACATGACTGAATCCTGCTGTAAAACTTGTAAGCCTGTCAATGACACTCTGTGCTACATCTCTTACTGTTTTGAGTGTCCCTGCTTTTGTTATTTTCTGGACAAGAACCATTCCATTAATAATAGCGATTTTACTATTTGTTGATGATAATGGAGCTTCCACATTTTCTGCTGTATTTTCTATCTGTCCATTGTTTTTATTTGTGTTTGCCAAGTTCTGCAGGTTGTGTATTAGTTTTGATTTGTCAGTGCATGGCAACATTGATCCATCTGGTAGTAAAATTGCTCTTGATGTCAGTGTGACCTAAAATTTACCGATTGCATTCTTTTGGTTAATGTTCCTGTTCGATCTGCTCAAAACCATCATATGACCATATCGATTTTTTTTTTTAGGTCAACTGTCTGGTCACGTATATTTAATACTTACTGCTTACCGCCAGACATAATCAATTTGTTGTTTTGCTTTTGGACAGGTGCCCAAATACTGACATCTCTATTGAGGCGTTCAGTGACATATATTTCCTAAATCTTCTGCTCAAGTTCAACTGCATTCATTATATTCTGAGCATAATCGAGTGGTACACATGCATGTATGATTAAATTGTGCAATCGGTTGCATTCGACAGAAAAAGGATTCCCATGACTTTGATTTTGTTTACAACTTCATTTTGTTGTCTGACAACAGTTGGTCGTACATCATGGTGTTCTTATTGCTTGTAATGTTGAAGCCAGAACTGGCCTTTAAACTCAGCTGAGAGGCATGGCATCTCTCTAGAAGAAGAATCGCTGATTAGTATTTGCATTATTGAAAATGTCAACAAAGCCTTAATTGATCTTCAACATCCATTTCAACTTCTCACAGGCGTGGTCTACACCTATTGAGACAAAAGCTATGTTTACCTTGCTGGTATATATGTTTCCAAGTTCAAATTCTCTCCATGCACCTGGATGCTTTCTCTTTATTGCATACATGTCAGAGATGTACCTTGGCCAGAATCGTTTATATTTTATTCGATCGAATGCAAAAAATAATTTACCGAGTGCTTCTGCAGCTTCTAGATGGAGAGCAAGATCACCATCTTTAGAAGCCTCATCGAAGAACAAGCTTGATACAACTCGGTGAACGTAATTCATCATTGACTTAAACATAGTATTTAATGAATTATGATCCTCCCACTTTTTCAGTTCCTTATTGAAATATGCGTTCGGCAGGGTTTATAACAGGCTATTGTTTGCCATCTTTATGAATCTTGATCCATCACTTGCACCAAATCTGTATTGGGGCAGGCTTCCTGTAAATCTTTTGTTGGCAATACACACACTTCCTTTAAATGTGGCATCTCTGTGAATAACTGTTCCAAAGCTAGTTAGTAAAGTGTCATGTATGTGGAGATGTGTGCACAGAGTTCTCTCCTGTAGTAGCTGCACTTGAGGATCTATCTCATTGTAACAGACCCATATAAATCTGCTTCTATCCATGCATCATTGTTGCTGAAATTTTCTACTAAGGTTTCCAGAGCCCTCAAAGCCGCCATTTCAGCATGCACCTCCCCAAGTCTCAGAACAACTTCATTTTTCAAATATGCTCTTGCATCTACCAAATGCACTGCCCTTTAATACAGTGCCATGTTTAAAGGTTATGACAGTTAGATGGTCTTAACCAACCACCAAGGTTTTTGAAATTATACTTCTTTAGGCGCGTTATGAAAAAATAATGAGAGTGAAATTTTAAGATGCGCGCGCATCACTGTAACACAAAAGTAACAGGTTGAAGGTAAACCGCTCACTAAGTCTCGAAAAAAAAAGCTACCAACAAAATAGAAATAGAACCTCTGTTAGTCTCGCATGTTGGTACGCTCGTCGCCTCTGATCACTGTTTTCATATATATAATATTTATCCACACGTGTTTTAGTTTCATACAAGTGCGAATTATATATCTGCTAATAAATTACATTCAGTAGTGATTTAAATTGAATATTTTGATTAATATTATTTACTATTCGTAAATATTAGTGAAAAAAATTGTGCTTATAGACTTTTTAAAGTGCTCCAATATAATTGAGGTTAACTATCCGTATGTATTATTTATTGATATAAATTAAAATATTATTATTTAACATAATTAATACTAATTATTATTGTTAAATATTTATTATTGGTTATTTAATATTTACGAAATAAAATTAATAAAACATTTAATAAAAAATTTGTGATAAAAATTTAAATCGAACATCAAATTAAAATATTAATTTTTAATATTTATTATTAAATTGAATAAATAATAAATATTTATAAAAATAAATGAACCAATTTAATGAAAACTTTTTGATAAAAATGAAAAGTTAATATTAAATTAAGAAATAATAAATATTTAAAAAATGATTAAACTTAAATTCAATTTTTGAATTTATTATTAAATTTATTCATTTACTTTTAAAATATTAAATAATCAATAATAAATATTTAAAATTAAGAATCTTATGATATTTAGTACAAATTATGTCATATATATTTATTATTTTCTAAATTTTATTTTTAATAATTATATATATATATATATTATTAAATTATTAATTTTCAATTTTAAATATTTATTATTAATTTCTAATATCGAATAAGATTTATTGTAGAGAATTGATCAATCTAAGATTCTTTTAGTTTAGATTTGATTTTTTATTTAAATATTTATTATTTTCTTAATTTAATATTCACTTTTCATTTTTATCAAAAAGTTGGATTTTTTTAATGATGCCAAAGAAGGATAACTTCTCACGCGCGTAAATAAGTACACACACTCATTTTTTTTAAATTTAGATACTTGTAACATTACTGTAAGCATTGTAGACCACTCATGTGCTACTTCGGGCAGTAGAGGCAAACATATACTTGAGTTAGGAACTTAGGAGATAACAAAAGTTATTTAAATTATTTGAAGCCTGCCCGGCCTGGGATCTTGCCTTGAGGTGGTGTTATTCTGATCTCTAGATAGCAGATGCAATCATACAACCAAGAGTGCTTACTTTATATGAGTCAGAAACACCGATTAAAGCCACGTGGAATTTTGTTTCTCTCTTATACGGCCCGGGTTTTGGTTTATTAAATGGTTCAATGGGTATATGATAAGGAAGAACTGTAAGGTTTATGGCATTGATAAGTTCCACATTTGGTGTGATAGCTTCTGGTGCATCAGCTTTCTGATACACTGCTGTTATTGTGCCATGTATGGTGCCTTTGTTATATACAGTGTCCTCAGAAAAGTCTGTATTGTCAATGGCGAAGAATACAAATGTACCCTTGAGGAAATGTGGGACACACAATCCATCAAAATGTTTTGTGTTTTCCACAACAGCATTGGCAATTGCCGTTTATAAAAGCCAGATACGGCTGTATGGTACGAACTAGTTCTGTTGATTGAGTTCAATCAACTTAGTATTCCTGGTGTCATGATGAAAAACGAGTGCTAACCCTAGAAACTGTGGATTCTCTCGTGAATGTGGTGTTCTGAATGTGTCAGAGGCGGTTTTTTTGTAAGTGTTCATTCAACTTGTCTTCTGTTTTTGAAAGCATACATAACATTTTGACTTATAGTCAAAGAATATTTATCAACTATCCTTATATCAGTTTCCAACTTTTCCTCAGCTTTTTCCACCAAAATCCATCATATTAAACTCTAGAGATCAGCAGGGATGTCCTATCTTGTGGTGGATACTGAAACTGTCTTCATTACCTGCTTTTCTGTAACAAATTTTGTAAAAACCATTCCGTAAAAGTTTAACTGTCTTGTGTATCGTTATTGTGTTCTCCATTTAATTCAAATTTTGCATCAAGGAGGAGTAGACCATATCTTATTCACATGCTTCGGAGCAGTAAAGAACAGATATTTTTATTTTGTCTTTCTTCCTTGCCGACTTGACATTTGGTAGTACTGAAAAAAAATTTGTTCTTCAGCCATTGTTGTGTCAGAGCTGGAATGTGCTTTAATGCCTCACACTACTACCCAGCATAGATATGTTGACTCGATGGCATCCCTTAATAGATAAGGCTTGTTTAGAGTTTGAAAATCGATAAGGTTAATCAGTTCACTCAAGCATGCTATTTGCATTGGTAGGCCAGTCTGTCTAGACTTCTCTTGATTGTAGGAATCATCCCTCAGGGCATGGAATACTTGTCTCGTCTGCCGTGCTTTGTGGTATCTGACATCAATCGCATGAGCACATGTGGTGAAATTCCGCTATTTAGTCTTGTCATCAATACTGTACCTTGAGATATTTCAAGAGCTCATCTAAATGCCTTCCCAGCGTTTTCGGTTCCAACGTTGAACAAATTTCGGCCATAATCTTGTTTTAAAAAGAAGCCGTGATCCTTTGTCAAGTGTTCTGTCGCTGATCTCATGAAAGGTGCTAAGCTAGCAGGTTTGACCCCACGTACCGCTCGTGATTAAAGCCGCGCCCATAAGAAACAAGTTCGACACTTGACCAGAGTAGTTTCCGGTTCATGGCCTAGACGTTTCTCCATGCTTCCATCGGTTCCCAGAGTCACCGTCATCACCACCTGAGCGCTGCTTGTCTCCTTTTCTGGTTCGTTCTTTTCCGCCCCTATTCCCCCTCTCTGGAGACATGTTTACGTTTGTGTTAACTATATAATGGCTTGTATCTATCACTGTACCACTGGCATACATAAAGGTGAGGGCGCCGATTTAAGCTTAGGTTGGGCTTTATTAATTCTGATAAAATTATTGTGGGGAGGGGGGTACTCTTTTCAAAATTACTGTTTCGATGTAACTTTTAAATAATCTGGTTTTCCAAATGGACTTTTTTTGGGGGGGGGTTTAAAACGTGAATATGCCACGGATTAATAATGATTAAGTTCTTCAGGAACCATGATTTGGATTAGGATTTATTATGTTTGAGGCGCGCTCTTGCCGTTATTTAGTTGCACTGTTCGTTAACTTCAGTAATTTTTGGCAAGTTTCTAGGGCGTTGGTACGATAATTTGTATATGCTTGAAAGGCTTTTATATATATGTACGCATCTAAATTAATTTTTTCTAGCATGGTTTTTGATATATGGTTTAACGGAACTTTGTTGAAATAAATATATATATACATACACTTTTATATTAAATTATTTTATCTTGTTATTTTGTAATATGCTTTACGTCGAGTATTATCTAGAGTGAATTAAATTTTCATTCATTGCAACTCTAAGTTTGCTTTCACGGTGTTTATAATTATATAATTATTATTAAATTTATATATCCTACTTTACTAGGCTATTACCACATTCATTTTGATATTTATAGCTGGTAACTATGGGTCGATGCTTACCACCTTAATATATAAAAAGGAAAGAGAGATTGTATCCGATTTAATTTTAAATTCACTTGTAGTGAAACATTCTTGTGAATATTGTTGAAGATTGGTATTACATACCTTTAATTCAAGGTCTTCTACCTTATAGGTATGGGTCACTTAGCTGTTATTGGTATTTGAAGAAATGAACTAGATATAGAATCTTGGACTTAGAATCTTAAATTTGGATGGTTTTTCTTAGGCTATGTATTTATTGTAAATTGGTTGCATATATTTTTATAAAACATCTGAAATGTTACCTTTTACGCCAGACGTTAAATTGGTTCAATTTAAGCTATGTTTGTATACTATATGATGTATCATCACTTTGATAATTATCTGTTGTAAGTTATCTGTTATAAGTTGTAATAAAAAAACTTTTTTCTTGTGTCTTCTTGACCCTGGGCTCTTAAGGTTGTCACACTTTCCTTCAGCACTAACATCATACCACCTTAATCGTGGCCAACTCCCGGTTCATATTTAAAAACAATTTAAGTGGCACGCTAGTGCGTTAAGACCTATCCCTCTGGCCAAAACTATTACGACAAACTCCAACATGATCGGAAGGATTAAAGGTCATTTATTTATGTAATCTCAAAACAACAAGATTAGCCGTAATACACAGTTATTATTAAAACTATTTCCGCAACAGATTATTAAATCAGAAATCATAATATTCAAGCGTGAAAGACATAATATAAATCAAAGTTAATTTCTTGAAATGCAAAAAGAGACGGCTACATATTTATAGTTAGAGGCAGACCCTAGATACTTATGTAAAATTTTTAAAAAACTATATGAATCCCCAACATTACGACTACTTACATCCTAATATGTTCCTTGGAACTATTGGCATCAAAGAGTAAAGAACATTGCTAGGCACTTGCTTATATTCAGATTGAAACAGCGGGGAAAATATGGAAGGAAGATATGACATAAGGGTGATGTCATTCACAGCCAATGAGTTCTCAGATTACCTCATCGGCGCCTGTGCACAACGCTGATAGGTACCAGATGAAGATGAGGGGGGTGGCCACACTTTTCACTTCAGCTTCAACAATATTTACAAGGCCGCGCTTGTGCATTAAGCTCTACTCCGATTTAGGCCTGTGGAAACAATTGCACATCGCGGCCAGGCTTCAGATATTGTTTGTCGTGAGCGATGATCAGAGTTGTCGGCTGGCGTGTTTTCTTGCTCCATATGTAGCGCCGGTTTTGCAGTTAAACGGGGTGAGTGCACAAAGTACGTTTGGTGGCGGAGGTCTGGTGGTTAAAGTTTGTAGCCACGGTACATCAAGAGCAGTGCTTTATGCTCGCTTGAAGATTTCCGAGGAAGCAAGAAATTCTTCACCCCTCCCTTTGCTTTAATTAAGAGCTATGCTTTGTACCCGCACCAAGAAACCACAACGTCCGTCTTGATCGGATGGGTACTTTATAAGTCTACTGGCAAGAAACAAACAAAAATACAAAAATTCTAAAAATGGATAATTTGGTCCTATTATTTTTAATACTAAATAAAGTAAAGTAAAAAGCAAAGAAAAGTTTTTTTGATTGTTGTATTTTTATTATATCTGTGATAAAGTGTGTAATTGGGTTACGTGAACCCCTTGGGCCTAGTTTATCTTGCACAAACCATGGCAACCCTTGCCAGAGTAGTTACAACTGATCGATTGCGTTTTATGTCTGGTTTATGGTGATCACTTAGCATGTAAACAACAGTACCACTCTGTTCAACTGATAAAAATCTATTTATTCTATTTTGTAATGGATAACTTACAGCATACCCTTTCAGCATGCTTCTAAAGCCTTTCGCCGATTTTTTTTAAAGTTACTATAACCATTATTATAAAAGTAGGATCACCATATCCAGAACTAGGTTCAAAATAGCCACAGGAAAAACAAAACACGACATCATTTTCCTATGAATTTATATTTTTCATATCAGTTACGATAAAATTTCAATTTTCGTTATTTATCGTAATTCGTTTATAAGATTACTTACTTGGTTGCATTTGGTCATAGTTAATACAAACATTTATATCACTTGGTGGAATAATCAATCCCGCTCGAAGTAACCTTTACGTCCACAACACATTCACTGACTCCACTTCAAACTGATTCTGGATCGAGCTTAGGTCGTTTAGTCACATTTTCAAGCATATTAGGAGAGGTTCACATTTTGAAGTCCTTCGGCGAATTTTTTTTTATCAAATTTCTTTGTTTATCTGTGTATACACACGTTATTACACTAACATGAAACAATTCTGTCATCAAGTTACAGCGTTCGTAACCTTCTTTGATGGCGTAGTTAGCTAACGCGCTAGTTTAGTGTTGAGCTAGACTGCTGAAGACAGGGATATCAGGGTTCGAATCTCACTCGGGTGAACTGGGGAAGGTTTTCCCCTCCCCCTCTATGCAAATGTGGGTTCACTTAATATATATTTAACCTTCCCAATACCTAACCCATTGGCGTAATAATTAATACTTAAGCGTATAACCCGAACGGGTAGTAAGACGAGGTGCTAAGTATTAGTATAACAGCGTTCATATAACTAATTGACTACTCTGCCTGACGACAAGCCATTGGCTTGAAGCCGACCTTGAGCATAAGATGGGCGCGGAAGCGTGACTGGCTATTTTTTATTTAATAATAATAATATTTAGCACCACGTCTTACTACCTGTTCGGGTTATACGCTTTAAGTACTAATTACGCTAATGGATTAGGAATTGGGAAGGTTGAATTAGAGGAAGTGAACCCGCATTTGCGTGGAGGGAGAGTGTAAAACTATTTAGGAAAAACCACCCCCAGTTCACCCGACCGAGATTCGAACCTCGATCTCCCCGTCCTCAGCGGTCGAGCTCAACACGAATAGCGCGTCAGCTAACTACGCCACCGAGGCGTATATATATACTTGAACTTGAATCTATCTATATGACCATATACTAGAACAATACATTTGATTGTAAACTTCATAAATATTCCGATTGAATACATAACAACACTTATTTCATCTCGCAGACAAATCTTTCATAACTAATGATATTTCAATTTGGCTTTCTTCTATAAAATATTATTTTGTATTCTAGTGAAATAATGTCATACTAGTTAGGAATGAATCACTTAGAAATTACATATTAAACGTTTTCTCAACACGCAGCTATAAGAAATGAAATTGAATTATTAAAAAGTCATTATTTTCCAGTGGAATCACGAAACCTTATCTCGGGAAGTTCGTTGGTATAAAAGACGTTTTCCTTGAAAATGGGTAGTCATTCCCCCCCTTTAACACTGTTCTAAATGGGAACTTAAGACTTCAGAAAATCTGAAATTCCTCATAGAAACTGTAATACGATTTTTTTTTAAATGATTTGATGTTCAGTGATTTTTAAAGACTATTTATTCTACTGACCAATCTGACTTACTTTGATTATATTGCGTGTGTGCTACAGTGATGAGAGCTCTAGTGCGTTATCATGTGTACACTCTTTATAGTTATATATTCGTACACATTTTGTCGATATTAATAAAATTACAAGCAAATTTGTTGGATTGAGCAATATTCATAACTGAGCATAATCAACCCAAGTACCAATGTGACATACACTTAAAAGTTAACTTAAAAAAACTCATTACCCGCCATTCAGTATAGAAATTTATTATTGTTATTTTAGTCTAGGGCAGAGGTCCGGTACCGACTTGCACTGCTTGCCAATTTTCTAAAATACTTAATAAGCTACTTGAATCAGAATCATCTCTACATGGATAAAACGTAATTATAAATATATTATACATGAGATTTTTTAAAAGTAACTCATGTATGGGTGACCTGGTGGTCTAGGGGTAAGGTGTCAGACTTCTGTGCTGGCGGCCGGGGTTCAATCCTCGGTCCCGGCACAGATTTATCTGATTTCCAAACCCTTCCTACACCTCTGACAAGACATCTTGTGAATGTGTGGAATGCCAGGCCTCCACCGTGGTTCAGATCACACGTTAAACTGTAGGTCCTCCATTTCATCTCACAATCACCCTACCATTACACATTAGCGTAAGTGCGTATAACCCGAACGGGTAGTAAGACGCGGTGCTAATAATAATAATAATAATAATAACTCATGTATGTCTTAAAAATAAAACGTTGGTACGACACAACCGTACAAAGTTTATCATGTAGTGTATTATAGCTTTGAATATTTTTTTTTTAAAAGTTTTCATTTAAGCTACCCTTAAATAAGTTTGCTTCAGAAAAACAAATAATTTTGTTAATTACAATAAACAGTATGTTTCTACAAATTTTAAACAAAATTGTTAAAACAATTCTTTTTAATTCAAATTTTGAAAAATCAGTAAACTTATATGTAAGCTTCCCTCAAATTATTATTATTTATAAAAATAAAAATAATTCATTATTGAACATGAAAAACCATTCCCAGATTCTTATTATAAAATAAATATTAAAGTTCATTTAAAAATATATATTTTTAAAAAAATTTCAGAGTAAATCACCCTTGAATTAATTTATTTTATCAAAATAAGCGTACATTATGATTTATCATGTAAAATGCATATGTTAATTTTGAACAAAATCGTTAAAGCTTTTTTAATCTTTTATATATAAGCTGTTTTAATCTTATTTATATATATATTTATTATAATTATAATAGATATATAATAGATGTATATATAATAGATATATATTTATTCAATGTATACATATATACTCAATATACAGGATGTATATTAATTTGTGCCAAATATTCTAGGAGCGTATTTCCATCGACCAAACATTAAGAAAGGTCCGTATGATCATGGTTCTAGAAATGTTTAGTTTATGTGCTAGGAGGAGCTTTATTGTTCAATTAATAAGCAATCCAACAGAAGAAGCCATGCAATCAAACCAGAACAAGTATAACTCAAATAAACAAATCACAAAGCAGAAAATTATTTTATAAAAATTGTTCAAAATACACCTCTGAACCCGTGTGTCATGATTTGTCGTACTCAGTTTAGTATACCTTGGGTGTTTGGTATTTTCTCACATTCATTTACGATACGCTCTCTTAAAACGTCAAACATCAGGCACAGGCATTGTGTAAACAATGTACTTTTAAGGTGGAAAAGAATGGGATGCGAGAAAAGGCCAAGGTGTTTGCAGTTTTTATGTCAAACTTATTTTTGGCTAAAATAAATAAAATACTGCTTCAGTACAAACATGGAGTATAATTTTCTTCAAATGTTGATATCAACCGTTCCCGTAATATCCATCATGAGTATAGCAGCATTATATGAGAAAGTTGTCATTAAATTCCAGGATACTCTTTAACAGATATTCAAGAAATTTTGAGGTCACTATGGGAATTAAATTAAATTCTATATTTGTACTGGAGCAATATTTGATTTATTTTGGCCAAAAAATGTTAAGGCATAAAAACTGCAAAAACTTTTTTTTTCTCTCACTTCCCCTACCATCCCACATTAATGCCCTCAAAGATAGAAATCCATCTGGTTCAAATCTGGTGATTAAGCAGGCCATTCAATGGATCGCCCACGACAATCCAGCTTCGAGGAAAACCTTTAATTACTCTAAAGCTAAACGTTTCTAGATCCATGTTTATATGAACTTTTCTTAGTTTTTGTTCGATGGGAATTCGTCCCTATAATATTTGACACCAATTAATAAACACCCTATGTATGTATACACCATTCATCAGTAAACAAACCTTAAGCGAATATTTATTCGGGAAACAAGCATACATTTTGTGTGTCACTCCTCAGATATACATTTTAAACAAAATTGTTAAAATCATTTTCAAGAAATTAAAAGTTTTCCAAAATCAGTCGTCATTAAACTACCCTTAGACAAATTTTTCACCAAAAAACAAGTAAGATAATTATTTTTCAAATCAAACATTCCCTAGATATACATTTTAAACAAAATCGCTAGAACCATTTTAAAAAAATGTAATTTTATGAAACCACTAATTAGTAAACTACCATTAATTTAAGGAATAAGTTCAAAATAATAAAAGTCCTGAGATAAGAACGTATAACATTTTAATATCAAATTTGAATACAATCCTTCAAACCGTTTCGGATTTAGGCCCAGGGACAAACAGACATGATAAATAAAAAACCTGTTAGATGGTGCAATAAATGTTTTATTATTATTATTATTATTATTATTATTATTATTATTAGCACCGTCGTCTTACTACCCGTTCGGGTTATACGCACTTACGCTAATGTGTAATGGTAGGGTGATTGTGAGATGAAATAGAGGACCTACAGTTTAGCGTGGAATCCGAACCACGGTGGCGGCCTGGCATTCCACACATTCACAAGATATCTTGTCAGAGGTTTAGGAAGAGTTTGGATAATCAGATAAATTTGTGCCGGGACCGAGGATTGAACCCCGGCCGCCAGCACAGAAGTCTGACACCTTACACCTAGACCACCAGGTCACCCAATAAATGTTAATAAACTCTATAGCTTTGTTCCAAAGCTTATTGCCTATTTTTCCTTATATTAAAACATGTCTCTATAGTAAATAAAACGTTATAAAATTTCGAAGTATTTACAGATTATCAACCAAACCATCACAAAGAACTGATCCTATTACTCCTCTCGAAATAGTTGACTTCCTATGGATACGCCATTTCGGTAATGTTCTAATACATATTCAAAACTGGTATGGACAAAGACAGCTTGAGTAAGGTATTTGTGTTTATTATAAGATATAATAAGTGAAATTTGATTCTATCTTATCTGACATTTTTAATACCGTTCTTCTTGAATGCCATTTGGCTGCTCAGCTTCCATAGCTTAGAGTTAGACTATGATGAATAGTTTCGATGTAAAAACATCATTCTCGTGTCTTGACGTGTAAAGAAAATCAAATTAATGCAAAATTAGGCTACAGCCAACAATTCTAACTAAAATAATGGCTACGGTTGAAATTGTGACCATGAGAGATATAATCTGACATTGTCACTGAAGAAAAGATGTTAATTTATAGCTATATTGAAATATTAAGATGTTAAAGACAACTTCTAACGTATAAGCTCTTTAGTAGATAAATAATTAATTAATAATATAATGGATTAAATAACTAAGCAATTATATCTGTTAGTTACGGTTGAAGCCGCTTCTAAGCATCATATTTGTTTAAATTGAAAAAGACACCTGGACACGGGAAGCGAACCCGGGACATTTGGCTTAATACGCCAATGGTCTAACCAATGATCTATCCAGCAAGCTTCCCGTGGTCAGGGTCATTATTCACCATATTTTAAGGCAGAGTCTGTGAGGGACGTTCGTAAATCGTCAGCTACATATGGGTGATCAATTAAGATCACGAGCTATCAGATAACGCAACCACCTTCATCCTTCGACTCAAGATAAAATATGAGTGAAGAATGACCCTGAATACGGGACGACTCCTGGATAGCTCAGTGGTTAGAAAACATTGGCGTACTAAGCCAAAGGTCCAGGCTTGGGTTCAATTCCTGTGTCCACGAATATAATTAATCATGCTTATTATCTTGTGTTATTGAGAATGGATGTTCGTGCCTCCAGTACATGTTGATAAAGAGGTATGGCAGGTTTATTTAAGATGTATTTAAGATGTAACGGAGAAAACACTCTCAATAACACAAGGTAATTAAAGCTTGCATGGTTAGAAGTTGTCTCTAAGATATTTATATTTCAATAAAATTATAAACTATCATCCTTTCTTCGGTAATATTTTCAGATTATATCCCTCATGTTCCCAACATCCATCATACCCCTTGATTTGCATTGAAATAATTGGCTGCAGTCCAATTTTACAATAAGGCCATTCCACAGTAAAAATGTTATTGCACATTTTTAATAGGTGTTTGATTATAAGCTATAAATAGTGATTCAATTATTTCAAATCATTACAGTTCGCGAGTTATAAAGGCTCAAACTTCATATTTTAGTCTTTTTCCGTCCATTGTTAAGGTTAATTGTACACAATTAAATATTTATAATAGCAATATTTTTAATATTTCATTCTTTACACCTCATATAAATGATTTTTTTTTTACTAAATTTCAACCGCATACATTGATTACTCTACCTAATCAATAGTACAACTCACTTCGGTGGCCATTTAGTCTAAGGCGCTACTCTCGCAATAGACTATAATGACGAAGATGGGGTGATCGGGGTTCAATCCCGGTCGGGTGCACTGAGGGTGGATTTTCTTAATGGTTTTCCACTTTCCCTCTACGCAAATGTGGGTAATCTTTATCTAAATTAAGACTTCTTAATCCCAAACACATTAGTGTAATCAGTAGACAGGCGTATAGCCCACATGAGTAGTAAAACGCGGTGCTTAAAAAAAAGAGCATAGGGTATCAAGTTTGACCCCTTATAACTCATGAACTGTAATGATTTGAAATAATTGAATCACTATTTATAGCTTATAATAACTATACACTTGTTAAAATTGTGCTATAACATGTACCGTCGAATGACCTTAATTTCCCCCCCCCCTTCAATACACGAGGAAGATGCTACTATATCGAAATTAGTCGTCTTCGTCTAAACCCAAAGTGGACAGCCCTGTCGCCAATCGCCACAAGTGGTGAATTGGCTATAAAAGTGTGGCGATTTTGCGTTTTAACAGTAAAATAAACCTTTTCCTGACAACGTGTTCTGGTTGTAACTTGATATTTCCTGAATATCTGCATATATAGATTGGATTCATAAAGTCAAAGCACAGATCTCTAATTATTTATTTCAATTTGGAACTGGAGATAAGATGTTCACTAAGTCCACATATTCAGCATTATGTGTCTACAACTTGTCAGACAAATGTATTGTAAAATTTGTTATTTTCAATTTGAAAAATTTTAATCATTTGAATACGAGTAAGTTGTAACAGAATAGTCAAACGTTTATACGTTTTGAATAAACATGTTCAATCAGTATATGTTTTAAATGTTGATTGAACAACCTAATTTCTCAATCTTTACATGGTGTGTCGAGTTTTACTTCTAATTCGTCACACCGGTGGCTACATCAAAAAATATGTTGCCCACCTCCGATCTAGACCATGGTGATATCTGAGCAGCCAAATGACATGCAAGGAAAACGGGGTTAAAATTTTCAGATAATAGATTTTCACTCATTCTTCATTATAACAAATATTAATACCTCCTTGCTAGAAATTAAATAAAACAGAATTTATTTGAATAAAATACCTTTAAAAGTTAAACTAAACTCTCACAACTCGTGGAGCTATATTATATATTCACTGAGGTCATGAGTTGTTTCTTATATATCTAACTACTAGTTATGCTAGATATCCCCGATATATGAAATCTATTTATGTCACTTATGTTGGTACTATCAGTTGGAAAATCAGTTACGGAATATATACATATATCCACACTGTTTGATTTTCAGAATGCTAAGCTCAAGTTTGGTTAACGTTTAAACTTTTTATCAAAACAATAATAATGGAAATGCGTTTCATCATGATTCAAATAATTATAATTTATATATATTTGAATAATATTAAGTGCCAACGTACTTTAGATATACGTTTTGGAAAAAAGAACGAAGAAAAAGAACTTGTTTTGTTTAACAATAATATATTTGAATATCATTGCCATGAAAATAGTTTTGAAAATATTTGTAGCGATGTCAAGGTTATTTCTGATTCTAAAAAAGTTCAAAAGCTAAGAGTGGGACATGCATTTCAGTATGTGGACAAACATTCATTTTATTACTGTAATCTCTTTCATTATTTATTACCCATGCCTATTCAAGAAAAAATAGGACTAAAAATAGAAAATAGATTAGTTTCTTTAGATACGAACTTGTATAGTTCCATACAACCTGTGATTGAATTGTTAAAGTATATCGCTTTAAGATACTTGAGCGCATGTACCTCTGTAATATTGTACGACGACTATTACAAAATGAACGAAAATCCTTTCTTACAAAACCTGTTCAAGCAATACCCTATATCTTATATACACTATGAAATAAACCACTATAATCAATTATTGGAGAATAAATTGCTTGATGGATTGAGGGGTAAATGTCACAGCTATACATTGATTGTGAAGAGTATCAAGTCAGTCAATTTAATAGGGAAACACAGTAGAAGCCGTGTAGTTATCGTTGCTGGAACCTCCAAATGGCAAGTACTGGACTTCTTGTCTTCCGCTTGGTCACGCAACATTGTGAATCTTCTCATATTTAGACATATACCTAGTGAAGAGACATTTCAGGTAAGAAGGTCAAGACAACAACTAGATCCAAAACCAAATTGTATTGTTAAATTGCTTTTTCTTTTTGCAAGTTTGTTAAAATGTGACCACGCACTATACTTGGCACTTCTTATTACCGTATGTCATGGAAAATAAACTTCACTAAGATTTAATTTCAAGTAATGTTTAATACACAAGTTTAATTTTATTATATTAGTACATTGTTGGGCAAATGGTTTAATTGCTAATTCTGGTTTTACAGTTGTAATTCGAGTCCTGAACGGTTGTAGGGTATACCTACTGAGTGTGAGCTTTCCCTAAATTGTTTCTAACTTTACCTCCACTCAAATAAGAGTAAATTTTCCTCTCTATTCAACCTTGCTCATTCCAACATCAATAGTCTAATTAAATGCGTACAGTCCAGATGGGTTGTAAAACGCGAAAGTGAACAAATAAAACGTTTGTTATTTTCACAAATTTACGTGATAGCTTCCTAATAAATGTGAATGCATTGACTGAAGCTTTACAGCACTACTCTATGATAATTGATAGCTAGTGTTAATAATTGAATACCACCTATTATAGAATCCTTGGTGAAGACTTCAAGTGGCACTTTAGCAGGCTCGAGGCATTATTGACCTGGAAATTTTAGTAGGTCATTTTAAAAACAAGCATAAAAATATTGATATTTATACTAATCGACTATGGTCAATGATACCCTTTAAAAGTTCTACCATAGAGTGGCGTAGTTGGCTAACGCGCAAGTCGTGTTGAGCTCGACCGCCGAGGACGGGGAGATCGCGGTTCGAATCTCTGTCGGGTGAACTGGGGGAGGTTTTTCCTAAATGGTTTTCCACTCTCCCTCCACGCAAATGCGGGTTCACTTCCTCTAATTCAACCTTTTCAATTCCCAATCCATTAGCGTAATTAGTACTTAAAGCGTATAACCCTAACGGGTAGTAAGACGTGGTACTAAATAATAATAAAATAATATTATATATCTGTTTGTGTTGTGTTACCAGAATAAAGATATTGTCATTTACACGCATCACCTGTTCGTGGATGGTCTGGGTTCAAGCACGGCCCAAGTTCTTACGGCGTGGCGTCGTGGTGCCCTCACAAGGGCGGTGCCACTCTTCCCAGACAAGATGGTGGCAGGGTTCAATAGGCATCGCTTTGTGGTGGCACTAGCGGAGCAGCCGCCATATGTCTTGCGCAGGTGGGGAGTGAAAATTAATAATGATAATATGTTGCAAAAAGTTATCCTAATCATAAACTAAATAAATTAACTGATATAAACAACCAGTTATGTTTTCGGAAATAACTAGGTAAACTAAATCGATGGTTGAGGAAGACGTGGATGAATTAGTGGTGAAACATGGACACGCTAGTATAAAGGTCCTCGGCACAACTCACCTGTACAAGTCCTTGTCAGATATATTTTTTACCTTTTTTTATTACAAAAGAATAGGTGGCACTGTCTACATGTGTGTTTGTTTAGTAAATATTCAAAGATGTCATTAGCATCATATTATCTTTGGTCAATAAACTATAATAGTTGTTTTTTGTTAAGTTTATCGGTACTTAGAAAAGGCGTTTGACACAAATGTATGAACTTATGAAATATAGATAGATCCACATATTGAAAATACATTTGTGAACAAATTTATAGTACATACTGCTATAATTTATTATTATTATTATTATTAGCACCGCGTCTTACTACCCATTCGGGTTATACGCACTTACGCTAATGTGTAATGGTAGGGTGATTGTGAGATGAAATGAAGGACCTACAGTTTAACGTGGAATCCGAACCACGGTGGAGGCCTGGCATTCCCCACATTCACAAGA
>CABFVZ010001515.1:7332-19377 GCA_902151445.1 Timema monikensis | reverse complement strand
TTCAACTGTAGGTCCTCCATTTCATCTCACAATCACCCTTCCATTACACATTAGCGTAAGTGCGTATAACCCGAATGGGTAGTAAGACGCGGTGCTAATAATAATAATAATAATAATAATAATAATAATAATAATAATAATAATAATAATAATAATAATAATAATAATAAGATTAGCATTAATGCAATAAGCAAGATTAGGTGGTCAAATTAAAGTAAAAACCTGCAACTAGAGGAACAAGAGAACGAGCTTAGATTCGAAAGTTACAAACTGGCTGCTAAAACTGAGGTTATTTAGCTAAATGCAATAAAAGGCAAGGCAGAAAGTAGTCGGTGGCAGGAGGTAAATTTATCATCCCATTAACACAAATGGTAGCTCTTATAGCTCAAGATGTTCCCTAAAACTATATATTCAGGGTAATTGGCGACTATCCTCTCAAGAGTTAGTTGCCACTTCATTATTGTTTACAAACTGCGTGAACGTCAAGACCACCGGCAGGGGCTGCAAGTGATATCCCTTACACTTGGGATAGAGATGTCATAATTAGGACAACGTTAAAATAATCATGAGTTCACAAAAATATCCCCCTTATCAAAACTTGTAAGAAAGGTCTACAGTAGAACATGGACGTGTTATTTCGCACAAACTTAAGGAACCAGCCTAAGCGGTATAAAAAACTGTTGAATGTTAAAGAGACCAAGAGGTCGAGGAAGGACATGCCCGGCAAACAAATAATATAGAGAAAGTATAATAACAAATAGAACAAGAGACAATTTGCTGGGGGAAAATAACTAATTAGGCCATAAACTGCTAATAGCGAACCCCTATTTTCCTTGACGTTCCCCGGCAATAGAAGACAGAAATTCCCATCTAAACTAACAGAACAACTTCAGAGTGATTAGAATTAGTATTCAAAAACCCATAACAACAATAAGTCGTTAAGCAACAATAAAATAACGGCTAACCCGTTAGAGAGGAACCCAAGAGAAGTAAATAGTGTCTACACATTGCACTGTCAAATATAGATATATCCTAGAAACTCTAGCCACCTCATTAAGCAGCGCTATGCCAAACTGGTAAACTATTCTTACAAGATATACAATGCAACGATAAACAAGTTTTGTTCTGAAGGAACCAAATGCCCTATAAGCTAGAAATAGGCATACCTACTCAAATTGAACTAATAAATATTGATTAAATCTTAACCTTATACATATATAGAGCAGAGTCGCTAAGCGATGGATTACTACATATTAATATACATACAACATCTTGACTAAGGTAAACAAATCGTACGCAATACGACTACTGAAAATAAACTTATGATCCCGAGAGGGATAGCAATTGTAGTGTGCTAAATAAAACGGACATCTCCCTTAGCAGGGTAGACTGACCGCGTTGATACTCAGAAAATGTCCTTGTAGTGAGGGGGGTTACCTGGAGCTGATCGTAGTCACGTCACGGGTGATTGTCTCTTGTAGCTAGTATATTATACGTAGAAAGAAAATGTTATTAACATGTTCAGCCGTGTTTCCAAAGAGTACTAAGTTATGCTTACTCAAACCAACATAATCTTGCTATAAAATTGATGCAACAGCATAAACATATTATAATTTGAAATGCATTAAAAAAAACAGGTGTACCATATTGAGTGGTTTTCAAATGATTCTAATAATCTAATTTCAACTCATTTTGACTACATTCGGTAGTATTTCATACTCCTTTAGGACGTATTAGCAACGCTTTAATTTATTGTTTATGTCCGTGTTGACTAGGTCAAGGGTGTTTATACTTTCGAAAAATATTAATTATTTAATTTAATCTCCATTAAATATATTTTAGTACTCTAATCAAAGTAATAAGAAATTAATACAAATCTACAAACCTAAATTTCTTTTTGGTTGAAAATTGTCTGCTATTAAATATACTCATTCATAAGATTTACAACAGTGTTAAAGTATTTTGTTGTGCTGTTTGATTATATCTAGATTTACCATCCATGTATATTTTCCATACATGCATTCATCATAAAGTCTTGAGGAAAATCAAATGATGGCTAATGTTTCCAGAAAACACCATTTATTCAGCTCCACAGATCCTAACTCCTTGTGGGATGGTTTTGAAGTGCGTCTGCTTAAATTACTTGCCGAGACACTTAACTTCACTATTGAATTCCAGGGACACCAAGCAATTACAAACATGTAAGTTTTATTGTATTTTTAACAACGCGTCTCATTACTCGTTCGTATTGTGTGCATATGAATTGATTACGTTAATGTGTTAAGGATGAATAAGGTTAAATTAAGGAGAAGTTTATCCACCTTTGAGTGAAGGGAGAGTGTAAAACTATTTATGAAAAACCACCCTCAGTACACCCAACCAGGATTTTAACACCAATCTCTCCTTCAATGGCATTCCAGTTTATTATGAGAGTGACGCCTTGACCATTCGACCACCAAAGTGGGTTAAAATGTATTAATCTAATCAACAAGAAGTGTCAAATGACAGTAGTAAAGCACATGATTCAAATACTTTGACTTAATTGCATATACCAATAACACTAGCTATATTTCAAGAAATACAAAAGCAGTAATGAACTCGCTTTGTACTAACAATTCGTATTTAGGATTCTGCTATACACACCGAGTGAATCCAAGTCATCGTTTATTATTGTGACTCTTTAAAACAGTCACTAGTTTGACTTTAATTCTGTTACCCAAAGAGTATTATATTAGCTATCTAAATAATATTATTTCTGCTACCAAAATACATTTATTTGAACTATCCTGGATCTGACCTTTGACTTTGGCTGTGATCCAAATTGTTTGTAATATTTTTATTGTTTATTTTGTTAACTATCTAACTCCAGATTCTAGAATAGTTGGATTTGTATGAATTACTTCTATGGCAACTAATCGGAGTCTGCCTACAAATCGAACGGGTAGTAAAACGCGGCGTTAAATAAACGTTAGAAATGCTAGCAGATCCTGTGCTTAATATTGTCACGCAGTTTATGCAAGCGGGTTGGCCTTAAAGAAGTAATCATGTTCCAGATCAATGTCGCCTTTAGGGGCCTTTTCAGAATGATCTTCATGTGGAAGATTGACTTCTGTTCTTAGATGACAGAATTGTTGTACCAAGTAAACTAAGTATTAGAATTCTCACATTACTTCATGAGGGTCATTTATGTGTGTAAAAGACCAAAGCCAGAGCGAGAAAGTTATTTATTTGGCCTGGCATGTCTAATTACAGATAAAACCATGTAACTGACTGTAGTGTGTGTGAAAAATTCCTTGTGTCAAATTAACAAGAAGGGAGCAATCTAACCCTCACCCTTTGCCTAAACTACCATTTGAAAAACTTGATGTGGATGTTCTTGATCTTGAGGATCGCTACTATCTTTCTATGGATGACTATTTTTAAAAGTAGTTGTACGTTGTACCATTGCACACTAAACAAAATCTTGACAAAATAGATGCTATCAAAATAATTTTTTGTACATATGTATTTCCCTGTGTGTAAATAGCGAATAATTTGCCATTTCACTTATATGATGAGTGCCATACTTTTCCCAATACTGTGATTTTGAATTCAGGACATCAAGCCCTCACTACCCACAGTTAAATGGGTTAGTTAAAAAGGGGGTTGACATAGGTAAGCGAGTTCTCAAAACAGAGTAAAGACGAAGGAAAAGAACACTGGCTGGTTCTACTAGAATATCGAAACAGCGATATTCTTTCAGCACTATAATTATCACTATTTCAAATGTAAATGCGCCTGATAAAGACACGTATACCAATTTCCACTGCAAATCTGCTTCCCAAGGCAACAAACAACAAACAACAAACAAACAAACAACTTGTCGCTAAACAACGCAAAATAAACACACATTATGTCAAAAGATATCCTTGTAAGCCTGTTGATTTAAAAGATGGCCAAACAGTTGTTGTACAAAAAGGTAAATTATGGGAGCCAGCGTTGATTTTGCATTAACATGAGGCTCCTCATTCATATATAATAAGTGACGAGAGGATAAATGTACTGCGTGAAATACAAAGCATCTGAGGCAGTCTAAACATCAGCCTCAACTAACTCATGAATTTCATATTGATTATCAGGGTGAATTACAAAATACAGCGGATGGATCTAATGACACTTTGAATGATGTTAGTTCTATAACTCATTATGAGCTCCATCCTAATGCAGAATAACCTGTTACGAGTAACGCAGCTGCGAATGAAGACAGAAGAAAAAATCTGTTGATAACACAAATTATGTGAATGATAATGATAAATGTGTAGTAACTAGAAGTTGACGGTGCATTGTAAAACATACAAGATATTGATAAAGGAGATGTATTACGAGTACCAAGGAAGTTTACGTAAAATATGTTGTGTTGACAACAAAAATAACATCAGTGTGTTCTGTAGATAAATTATGTAGGGCTTTGTGATGTTATCAGAGCTTGGAACATGGCTGGTTGTTTTGATTCTAATGTGCTTATTATTAGCATCAAATAAAACGTAATAGGACACGAAACTGAAGGTACGAAACAATAGTCCTAGTTTAACTCTATACATATTGTAACTCACTAAACGATTAATTTGGTTGCATCTTATCTTTCATGAACTCTGGTAAATTACCAATGGATGTTTCAATATCTTGCAAACTTGAAATTCAACAGAACCTACTTAGGTACAAGTCTTGTAACTACGGTGTTATGGAAAATTTACCTTGACTGTTTGAATGTTGATAAGAATAAATAGTGTTTTATTGAAATAAAATAAGTCACTTGAGACCCATGTATAAAAACATTATATTTTGGTTGCAAATGATCGACTGGAATTTGATTTTATTTGGTCGTGAGACTTACTTGGTAGGTATCTGTCATTTTTGTTGAATTTATATTGTGAAATCAGTATTGTCTTGAAATATAATTATAATAACATCATCCTTGTTGTATTTATCATTAAATTCGTGGAAGAGATTTAGGGGCTTCTTCTTTTATATATCTTAAAATGAACGCAAACTTACATATATACTCCGTTTACTCTGGAAGGTAGCCGTCTAATCCTGACGGACTATAGAGTACTATGGCCATAAGTTATGAGCTAAGCCATAGTGGAACAATATAAAAAGATTGCTACCTTTCAGGGTAAATGAAGGATACATTCCGTGCCATATATTTCTGAAAAAATTGTTTCGTAGTCTTGTTCTTGTGAAAGAATAGGTTCACTAACATATTTATAGTTCGCGCATTTAAAATCATTCTTATTTGTCAGTTGAAAGATCGCTATTTAAGAAAATAGGAGGTATTTCCATATAATTTAACTCTAAACACTATATCAGATATATATTCACATTATACATTTTATTGTATGTATTCAGATTTCTAGTATTATTGATTTCTGATTAATACGGTATCATACACGGTCTACACTTTTTTGTGCTATCAGATATATTACTAATATAATGTTTTGCCAAACTTTTAATACTACCTATATTATATACAAAATAGATATAGTTATCTGTAATGTAACTATTCTAAATATCCATACTTAAAATATGAATAATTCTAAGCGTGATTTGTAAATGATTGCTGACAAAGGTGTTGTTGAATTTTAGGGATAGTCCCGCTAGTGTTGTGCTGACAGAATTGTATCATGGCCGGGCTGACATAGGAGCAGCAGGAGTCTATATCACTCCTAGTTCTAGAGCCCTTGCCACTATATCTACTGGACACTCTATGGATTGTGCCACCTTTCTCACAAAAACTTCACTAGCTCTTCCAAGGTAGTCTATTAATATATGATTAATAAAACTATTTTACAATTGTATATGTGAAATTCTATCCATAATATTACTTTATAAAGTAAAATCACAATATAATACAAACAGTTGCGAAGATCCAGAAAAATATTTGAAACCGGTTCGAAGGACAGCGCTCCTAGGGGCCAGTGAGCAAGACTGATATTAATTCAATTAATTTATAAGCCTGTATTAGATTTTCTAAAGTTGCACACACAACAATTTATTTATAATTTTGAATTAAATTAGATTATTTAATAGTCATGTTCTTAAAATAGCTAAATGGCTAGGAGTAAAGCCAGTAATATCATTTTTTTTTAAATTAATATCTCAATTAGATAAATGTTTTAAATTAATAATTTTACTGTAAAGCTATACAACTTAATGGGCATGCCACTTGGAGCTCTAGTGTCGCGCAGGGTTACACTTTTTTTTTACCATCGGTAATCTTCGTGATTGTATGTATTAGACTGTGGTAGACTCCTACCATAAAAAAAGGGAAGGGAATTAATCTGAAAGGCTATAAATTATAATACATTATAGTCATTATACATAGAGAATCAAATAAATCTCTCTTCGCTTCTTTATACGTTTTACATATTACCATCACTATTCATTATTGCAAAGCTGCACATAATATACTTACATTTTTAGACATATATCTTTCTCATAATGAAAAAACACAAATAAAATAACAGCTATATTTGATAAGTAGCCTATTGAATATTATAGCTTAAGTTTACGACGTTGCCTTTTGGCAGGTGAACAAAATGGATGGAGCGGAAATGTGTGGTGAATTTTCATCAAATAAAAAGTTTAGAGCATAGGTCCTAAGACTATATATTTAAAAAGCTTAAACCAGAGGAACAACGTGTATTTGTATATTCAATTTTTGACCTAAGATTCAAATTAAATGTATTATTCCTATTTATGTAATTAAAACTGATCTAAAATAATATGCACGTAATACACATTTTTATATTACCAAGAAATCTTACAATCTAGCCAAAAATAGTAGGTGCCTACATTATTTATTTGAATAAATTTGTCGACCTTACCAAACTGTTTGAACGAAGAAAAAACTCTTAGCTCCAAATTACAAAATAAAAAATAAATGTATGATTAGAGTTGGGTCGAATCCACTATTTAACAAATCCGAACCACCAATTTACCTTCGAGTCCCGAATCTCAAATCCGAATCCGTTTCTTTGAAAAAATTATAGACTTAAGAGGAAATATAAATATAATAGAGAATAGAAATAGTATCTAAATATTAATATTATTTTCTATAATCTATTAATTATAACATTCATACATTCAGTTAGTTGTTAGATTATTGGTCTGGGGCCTCAGTGTTAAGTTCAAGGATTTGATTCTCGAATCCTTGAATCTCTATACATCTTTAATGGTTTGAGTGCCCATCCCTATTCATAAAAATAACTTACCTCAAACAAATAGATAGAACAATCAATGAACGAATAAGCTCTTAAGCAATGTACTTACATGACTATATATACTAAATTAAATACATAAAACAATCTTTAAATCAAACATAGTGTGCCTAGCAATGATTCACATGAGGACTAAGTGACGTTTTACACTGCTGTTTTCTAAACGTGCATTAGGTCTACCGCGCATTTTGCCTCTAGGTTATTTTCACAAGAATTATTTCTAGCACGTGGTTTTCCGGTGGATACCATGACTCGATAAGTCGATAGTTAATAACACAGCAGCCATTAGTTGCCTCCACACATTGAAGGCGAATAGAGTACAAGCAATACATCGTATTTACAGGTTGTCCCACTCGAAGGTAGCCCCGAAAAGTGTTAGTTTACATTAACCAGACAAGCTGAAACATTGATATGTTCTACTTGTGTGTATGAGAAATGGGGATCGATCACAACATGTTCTGGAAGTATCCTCCTTGGGCTTCCAAACACAATTAAACACGGTGCTCCATATTCCTTAAGGTGGCAGCCAGAACCTGAGGAGACACTGGCTGGATCTCGCGTTGGATGTTCTTGGGTAAATCCTCCAGCGTACGTGGTTTGTTCATGTACACACATGACCTCACAAGAAAAAAAAATCTGGTGGGGTCAAATCGGGTCACCTTAGAGGCCATAGCCCTTTTGAAATGATTCTGTCCGGTAAGAATGATTTAATTTCTGCCATAATCGCGGCAGAGGTGTGGCATGTCATCCCATCCTGATAGTAAAAACCGCGGTTGAGTTCCTTATCGTCTAATTGGTTCACAAAAGTCTGGAACATTTTAATGTAGACGACACTCGTTGCAGTGGTGTTGGAAAAAATGGGTTCAATTATGCGCCACTGGGATACGGCACAGAACACGCTGACGTTCTGGGGACGAAGGGGCTTCTCGTGCAGTGCGTGTGGGTTGTGACTAGCCCAAATACGCGTTTTCTGGGAATTTACGTAGCCAGACAGGTGGAACCACGCTTCGTCGCTGAACCGTGCCTGGATTAATATCCATGAATCTCTTGCACCAACGACAGTACATCATGCGTTTTTCTCGATCTGGTTCTTACAATTCGTGGACAACCTGCAGGCCGGCGTTTTTCGCAACTCTTTGGCACGTGCTTCTGGATACTCTAATTTCTTACGATAGTCTCCGTAATTACTTACATGGAGAAGCTTGTAGTCCGTCTACAACCTGGCGCACCATGTTTTAAGAGAGTTTTGATCGCCCTCCACCATGTTGGTCAAACAACGTTCCTGTGACTTCAAGCTTTTTCACCAACTTTTAAATGCGATGATTTTACGGCGGATCAAGGCCACCAAACCGTTCCAAAAACTTCCACTGGGATTATTTATGGACCCACTAATCCAATATGTCTTCACAATAAACACATGATCTTCCACAGAATACCAATACATGTTCAACGCTCGTTCACTTGGACCCGACTAATAACTTCAGACGACTGTTTCCACGTGCGAACATCCGGCGCGACACTTTTGCCATTGTTGTCTACTCCCAAAGTTTAGTCCCGTCTGTGTTGCTGTATTTACTTTCTCTTGGACTATGGAGTATAGAGTCAAAGTATAAACCCAATCCTCCAAATTTTACTAAAAGTAAATGGAGAACATCGGGATGGGACACCTTAATTACTCTGAAGGACACGACACAGGAAAGAGAAACGAAGACGTTATTGGGTTTACCTACAGAACAATATGGGGTTGTTAACTGAGGGTGTATTTCCCTAGCTATTTAATAAATTAAGGCAGTGTCGATCTTTTTTTCCCCCCAATATTTCTAGTGTCAATTCCGTATTCTATTCACAATTTAACTCTCACCAAACTTAGCATGTAGTCACAAATCAAAGTCTCGATATAAATATATTGGCTTCCAGCATCTAAGGACAGGGGCGAGAAACTAGGGGACAAAGACTCAGACATGAACTTGCACCATAAGAGAAAAGCTACAACTAAAAACGTGCTGTAAATAGCGTTCGTGTGAAAGGTTTACCTATATTTCTTTTATGATGAGTGTTGCAGCCGCCACCAACCATCAAGAAAACATCCATTAAACGCGTTCGAATCAATACTAGCGTTTAATCACCTTGTGAAATAACCCAATTATATCAACGTATTTTGACAAACCACGCGGTGGTCCTGGAGCGTGGTAAACTTAAAGCGTGGTTTGAAAACGGCACTAATGGGATGGCAATAAAATAAAAGAGGAGGGCCCCAGGAAAAAAAAAACTAATGTAAGGGATGGTGGTAGAAACAGTCCTCAGTATATACAAAATAAATCATTAGATGAAATTATACAAACATCACTCCAAAGGCTTTCAGATTCTCCACACATGCACTGTTCACGGCACAATCGGAGACAAATGGTTATGGTTAAATTAAGAAATGGTAACACAGAGTAGTTAATCATAGGTAGTCACAGCACATATATAACGAAGCAAGTATCAAGTACCAAGCATTAGACAGAAAGCTGCATACAAAGGTTTGTTCACTACTATACTCAAGATGGACAAGATGAGAATATCCAATTAACATCTTGTTTTAAGTATCTCACTCAATCAAGCAACACTCTGAACAGTGTGAGGTAGCCTCTAGTATTTGTTAGTTGTTAGCACAGATTCTTACTACCCGTTAGGGTTATACGCCTATATACTAATTACACTAATGTGTTAGGGATTAGGAAGATTGAATTTAGAGAAAGTGTACCCGCATTTTCTTAGAGGGAGAGTGGAAAAACACATAGGGAAAAAAACACTCAGTACACCTGACTGGGATCAAACCCCGATCTCCCCGTCATCGTCATTCTAGTTTATTGCAAGAGTAACGCCTTAGATCATGTGACCACTAAAGCGGGTAACTTCTCATGTTGTTCATATAGCACTTAAGCCTCCCTATAATATGAATTGCTTAACCCGTTCATTATCTTGTCATTGATGGTCTGTGCAAGACATCCAAAAGTGATTCTTGCAACTAGATATTATTTTATAAATCTGTTTCTGTTTGTTGAGTTCACTTGGATAAGTATCAATACCATTACCAATTACTATTAGACTTTTGTTCTGAAATACCTTTATATGCGAGTCAGACAGGTTATTCCACGAGGTATATGCATAAATGAGCTAAAGCCCGAGCAATTGTTTGGTCAACGTCAAAACATTATTTGGAGACAGAACGCTATGGCTATTCAAAGGTGAACCAACTTCATTCTGGCCTTTACGATGTAAAATCTCCAGGTTAACTTAGTGTCCAACGTGAGACCTAGGTACTTAGAAAATCTAATTTATGTTTTCTGGTCATCCGTGGTAAGAACGACGCTGTACTATTTTCCTAGCTAGTAGCAGATTGGCATATAGTCCCTCTCACCTCCAAGAGCTACTGGTGTCTGTCGAGGTACTCCCCAACTTCTGCCCCTTACACGACTCCATCAGGATCCCATCTTTCCAAACCTGATTCTTCAGTCTCTTCAGTAACAGTCTTTCGAAAATCTTCTCCAATGAAGTGAGTAAATTGATCAGTTGATATGATGTCATCAGTATTGTACGACTTACCCGGTTAGTGGAATCACAGGAAGCGGGCATTCTTTCACAGCTCAGGGAAATGACTCAGGAGCAGGAGAGCAATGAACATTTCCCGAGTAAGTTTATCGCCTACAATGGTGATTTTCGAGGAACACTTATTTAATACACTCACGCTCAGGTTCTTTGCTGAGTTTTAGAGTGGCTAGTGCCATTAAAATTTCCGCTACGCTCGTTTAGAGGTCTGTAAGAAACCCCACCAGGGACCTTCTTTACGCATTCAGTATTCATCTAGTCTAACGGGTCATCAATCAAAACAAATTGATCTCTACGTTCTAAGTAAGGACATCAATCTTCCTCGAATCGAAATCGGTTCACCCATTCCTTTCCACGATAAGGGGCTTTAATTTGCGGATACACATAAAGCTCCTCACTATTTTCTGCAAGGACTTCTCATATACTCAGAGTCTTTCGAACTTTTTATCCCAAATACCGTTCCTATATTATTGGACCATCTCACGAACCGTATGTAGTTTACGGTTCAAGATGACCTTGTATACGGGATATCTTGAGATTTTCAAGACTTCCTCGGTTTATTCTTCTCCCAGACTTGCCTTAGTATCGAATCAAGCAACGAAGCTTGTTATGTCCTCTTAGGGTGTGCCTCGGTGTCAAAGGCTTAGGTACTTTTTTGGTGGCGAAAACTATGAACTTCGCAACATCTTGTAGACTTTTACTACTGAGTGAAATCTTGGGATGAGGTCCAAATTTGAAAATTAATTCATGGACGTTGGGAAGGGCGTTAATTATATTTTCTTGTAAATTTAAATAAACTGTCATTTTTTAAAAACCTAGAATTTTATAAATAAGCATAGAGCTTTTTTTATTATTCAAGTAATTTGTATTTAATTTGCTTATCACATCGCGTAACAAACTAATTAATTTCAAATCATGTATGATTCTCTTTCCAAAAACATCATGTAAAAAATATCATGAATGTAAATTTTATTTCTTTAAATCTATATTGATTATATAAATGAATACTCCAATATATGTTTCAATAGTGGTCCTTAGTTTAAGTAGTCATAAATATTTATTAATGACAACTAATTTAAAAAGTATGAAGAAAAGGATTAATTTCAATTTGAAGTACTTGCATCCCTAGTCATATATTGACCCCTGGATTATTACAATAGTCGGTTATTTGCCTATATATATATATATATATATA
>CABFVZ010001514.1:149121-166493 GCA_902151445.1 Timema monikensis | reverse complement strand
TTTTCCACTTTCCCCCCACACAAATGAGGGTTCCCTTCCCCTAAATAAAACCCCCCCAATACCAAACTCATTAGTTAAATTTTAAAAAAAAAAAAAAAAAAAAAGCTAACGGGTAGTAAGGTGTGGTGCTAAAAAAATATTACTAGATCCACTTTCATGTATTCATACTTCAAATAATGTGCTAAACAGGTGTCGCTTTTGATAGATATTCCCAATTTTTACAAAATAACACTGAAAAGTTAATATAGTAAAATATAATCAATACTGACCATTACGTTGGTATTTTTTTCTAAAAATAGTCATCCCATCAAACTTACCACTAACATTGTGCTCCCAGTTGAATTAGGTGGGGGAGGGGGGATGATAGAATTAATTTTAATCTGGGAGAAGCTGACTACGTTTAGGTTTGGTTTCTTGAGACCTTTTAAAATCATAATTTCATATTTATTTATTTTGCACAATGTCTAGGGTATTCACATAAGCTAACATTGTAACAGAAAGCATTTCAATGAAATGTACCAGAATTTGAGTAGTGAAAGAATGGGAAAGCTGGCTGGGTTCCAAACTCCCAACTTTTCATTAAAATAGATAAAACCCATCGTGGCCGATATTATCCACTAAAACGGCCTGATTAAAAATTGGATGAATTTTAGTTACGTGCGCCATCATTTTTCTAGAGAGAGAATGAGAAATTTTGTTGGAGAGTAGGATATTTCTAATTCACCCAGCTGGGTATTGAACCAAGATCTCTCGTATCATAACAATCACTTTAGCGCACTTATAACGTAAGCAAAGTCGATAAGTAATGTTCTTCATTATGGTTTTATCGGTCTCTATACAGACCACTTTTGGCACATTTCCTCATGTTTGGTCCTTAAATTAGTGTAAATAGTGGATATCCCTAAAGGGCACAAGGCAGTGCAACTAAATTTTTTCCTAAAAAATGAATCGTAGCTCTAACCATATTTTGAGAACAAGTATTACTTTTTTTTTTTGTTTTAGGGTGGAGATGATTTAACAGTTACATTTTATGACTTCACAAGGCGTAGTTAGAATTGTCCTCAACGAAAGAGTAGCATTCCGTCTTATAGTCAGTCCCACCGCTAAGAGTAAAGGGTACCAACCCCCTCCCCTATGTCCGCCTTGGTATTAATTTCACAATGTGTTAAAAGCTATTTTATCTCATAATATAAACGCATCATAACATACGTAGTGTTCGTATTATAAAATAAAGGAATTTATGACACTCAGATAAGTAGTTGAGTTTTTTGACCACACCAAAAAATAGTTTAGATATTTTTTTTATTTTTTTATTTTTTACGAAAACAACGCCTCACTTTATTCGTAGCTTTCAACGTCCCTAATGGAAGTGAAGAGTCGCATAAATAATGTAAGTGTCGGACAATATGACAGAGTCGTATAATAAAGCGGATGAATGGTGAGGTTGGAAAGACCGAGAGATTCAGTTTTACAGTTTGTGATAGAACAACGCGATGGACGGAAGAAACTCTTGGATTCCGCGTGGGAGAATATTTTAGGGCTTCCGATTGGGGATGTTAGGGGGATAAGGGAGGGAGGTGAGTCCACACGTGCTGTTGGATACACGTGTGTAAATATTTAACACACATGTGGGCTTACACATGAAATCCATACCCTAGAGATTAGATCAGTGTTAGTTTTTTTTATCAGGCATCAAAATCTGTCTAAAACTCTTTGATAACCTAAAATTTTAAAATTTGTAAATCTCTTTAACTTGTGTTTTTAAACAAATGATAAAGACATCAAAACAAATAATTTAAAAGAAATTGAACATCCATTTTTTTTTCATGAAAATTTGAAATATTATACGCCATTTTCACTAATTGAACGAAGTGGAAAATTCAACACTACTGTTAAATGCATAATTATTTTACCTATCACTTTATTTACCCATCCGTTAGTTGTTTAAAATGGTGAAATGGGGTGTTTAAAAAAAGTAATGGCAATATTACGAAAACCAATCAATGTATTGCAGAGCATAAGGTAAAAAAAATGTGCATATCTATCATACATTACGTTAATTGGTGAATAAATTAACACTATTAGAACAGGATTCCCGATGTTATTTAAAAAAAAAATTGTAGATGTCTCTAAGAAACGTCTTGAGCCATAAACTTGTAAAAAAATCACCAGAATTTTTAACAATTACTGGGCTTTAATATGACTAAATTTTCTTACGAATTAACATATTTGATGGCTTAAAAAAGTTACTATGTATTTTCATGTATTCGAACGTCCGATATTCCTTCAGCTGTCACGTTTGATTGATTTTATCAGTAGGGCTTACCTATAAAATAACATTAATACAATACAGTAAAATTAGTGGATCGTTGCACTAAAACGTATTCTAAACATTTTATTGGGAAAAGTCCGGGGTTCAATCCTCGGTTAGATTTAATGGATATTATATAGATGATCAAAATAGAGAATTAATACCTTAAATTACATTATATTCTACTGTTATTTCTTATTACCTATATTATATTTTAAAATGTTATACTAATATAAGAGTTTAGTTAGTATTATTTGCAACCAGAGATAAATATTTTATTAGCATATATTCACTTGTGTACAAATCAAGGTTTCCATGATGATGTAAACAAATAATTAGAAGCTGAAAATTGTCTATGAAAATCAAATTTGAAACTAGTATTCTTCCAGACAAACTAGAACTGTAGCATTTAAAATGAGAGGTCTTTTTTTTCGAAAATTGGTTCAGCAATTTATTTGTTGTTTTATAAGTGGAAACGGTGCTATTAAATTAAATGTAAGACGTTATCAACGTTGACCACAAAAAATATGTTTGGGTTTCCCAAATGTTCATTAGTTAGAAAATCTATGCATGCATACGCTGTGATTTGGACAAGCAAGAATGTTGGCTTGAGCTATTTTTTTTTCATAAGATTTCTGAAGTGCTAAATTTATCATGGCTAGTATCTACATAAATATAGATTTTTCTTCTTTTTGTTTGCATTTTTAGCTAATAATTATTACCTACACCACTAGTCACATGGCTTATGGCAAGGTATAATTTAGATTATTATTATTATTATTATTATTATCATCGCGTCTTACTACCCGTTCGGGTTTTACGCACTTACGCTAATGTGTAATGTTAGGGTGATTGTGAGATGAAATGGAGGACCTACAGTTTAATGCGGGATCCGAACCACGGTGGAGGCCTGGCATTCCACACATTCACAAGTCGTGATTAATACACGTCTTGTCAGAGGTGAAGGAAAATTTAAAATAAATGTACCCCAATTTGTACGGAGAAAAAAAAAGAAACAATTTTATTAAAAAGTAGTGCCACTTTTATATTATACTTTATTTTGAATGATGTACTAAGGATGTACAAGATAATGCGGGTACATTTAATTTAAATCATACCATCTTCATTGGTGTAAATAAATATAAGGATAGCACGAACGGCTATTAGGATGGGGTCCAATAAAAATAAAAATAAAACCTTATCTTGGTTTGCTTTTTGTTTTCTTGGTAGGTGTCTTGAAGGTTTCCAAAAAAAATTTACAGCTCGCCAAAGTTTAGCGCACCGCCCTTGATAAAAAAAAAAAGTTTTTAAGTGTCGCCGGTGATTGTTAAATCATCTTGACGGGCGTGGCCCGTCACACGTGTGCGGTAGAGAGTCGCGATCTTGAGACTATTTTATGAGTCGGTCAGACACGTGTTGACGTTATTCAAGTCTTTCTTTTTTTTTGTGGAAGGGGCTGGTTTTGTCATCGAGCTGTAAATTTCATCTTTAGGGAAGGAGTGGGGATTGGGGGGGAGGGGTTAAGGGGGTAAGCAGTGAATGAATATTCACAAGGGGAATTTGGTCAGTGTAGAGTATTTGCAACCAAGTTTTAGATCGTAAAGCCAAAGATAGTCTCGACGGAAGAAGTCAAGGTTTCGATAAGAGGCTGCTGAATTACTGTTTCGGACATGTTTCCTTCAATTAGTGATGTTTTACATTATCCCATTCTCTTTCCATTCTAATGCATTTCAGATCCGTTTTATTCTCTCAACCTTCTCACTTCGCAGTTTGTGAATCTAGTCTGATTTTGTCCGTGTCGGGATTAAGACGTGAGCCTTAATAGTTCCCACATTCTACATACACACACATGTGAGTCAATGTATGTACTATATATTCTACCGTAATCATTCCTACCCCTTTATAGTAATTAAATACGTATAAACCTCTTTCGGTGGCCGCTTGGTCTAGGCCGTCACTCTTGCAATAGACTGGACTTTTGATGATGGGAAGATTGGGGGTCCAAATCTCGGTCGGGTGCACTGAGGATAGTTTTTTCCAAAATGGTTTACCACTCTCCCTCCACGTCATCTAAATATAACCGTCCTTATCCCTAAAACCATCATCGTAAATAGTACCTAAGTGTATAACACGAGAACGGGTAGTAAGACGCGATGCTGAAAAAAAAAAGGCCTGTATACTTAATTCGCGGTAGGAATTACTCTCTGAAAGGTCTTTTTTCCTACCAATATCCTACTATATAATAGATTTCTGGTAGGGAAAAAGGCCTTTCAGAAAACAATTCCTACGCTGAACAGACTTTATAGTCCTTATCTTCATTGAGGCAAAGAAAGCTACCCACTGTTTTTCCCTCAAGCCTATATATATAGGCCTACACTCGAACACAAAATAAATATCCAAAATGGTTCCGTTTAGTACAAATATTCATGTACTAAATTATGAGTAGCTACCAAATACTTTTATTATTATTATCATTATTATTATTATTATTATTATTATTATTATTATTACTATAAGCACCACGTCTTACTAACCGTTCGGGTTATACGCTTAAGTACTAGTTACGCTAATGGGTTAGGGATTAGGAGTGCTGGATTTAGAGGACGTGAATCCACATTTGCGTGGAGGGAGAGTGGAAAACCATCTAGGAAAAACCGGCCCCATTTCAACCGATTGAGATTCGAACCTCGATCTCCCCACCATCAGCAATCTGGCTCAACACAAAAAATGTGCGTAACCCAACTACGTCATCGAGGAGTGTTCCAATACTGTTCGCTTAAGCGCAAATAAACATATATTAGACCACGAAAAGGTGACCTGGTGATCTAGGGGTAAGGTGTCAGACTTCTGCACTGGCGGCCGGGGTTCAATCCTTGATCCCGGCACAGATTTATCTGATTACCAAACCCTTCTTCACCTCTGACAAGACATCTTGTGAATGTGTGGAACGTCAGGCTTCCACCGTGGTTCGGATTCCACGTTAAACTGTAGGTCCTCCATTTCATCTCACAATCACCGTACCATTACACATTAGCGTAAGTTTATTTTATTTTATTTATTCAGTGTTTACAGGCCCGGTATCTTACAATCTTAGCGTAAGTGCGTATAACCCGAATGGGTAGTAAGACGCGGTGCCAATAATAATAATAGACCACGAAAGAACTAACCATTATAGTTCCTGGTAGTGCCAATATACATACATCCCAACTCGACTACGAGAATGTGGGCATCTGTTCATATTTCAAGTGTAGGCCTATGATAAGTCTCAGCACAAAGACAGACCGTCAGAACACACAAATCATCACCTAAAACAAGACTCCCGTCTATCTAGTCTCCTCAGAATAGAGGAAAGTGGGAGGTCTTGTCACCTTGTCGTTAAACCATCTCGCTCGGAGGAGAACAACCGTCTAAACCGGTCTCAAGATCAGCTAGAATACGGGAAATAACGGATAGTACACACACACAACTTTATTTAACAGGACTCAAGATCAGCTAGAATACGGGAAATCACGGATAATATACACAACACAACAACTTATTTAACAGGACTCAAGATCAGCTAGAATACGGGAAATAATGGATAATATACACAACACAACAACTTATTTAACAGGACTCAAGATCAACTAGAATACGGGAAATCACGGATAGTACACACACACAATCTTATTTAACAGGACTCAAGATCAGCTAGAATACGGGAAATCACGGATAATATACACAACACAACAACTTATTTAACAGGACTCAAGAACAACAAGAATACGGGAAATCACGGATAATATACACAACATAACAACTTCATATATCGATCTCAAGATGTGTCAGAGTAAGTTAAACGGAAATAATTATGAATGTTTTAAACTATAAAAGAATTCATTCAATGTTTGTATTAAATTTAATTTATTCTACAGTAGCTCCATGGCTTCTTTGGTGCTAACTGGCAGCTTTGATAAATTACCATATCAAGTTATGTATCCCTACGCCGAACCAAATGGTCTGCTAAAACTGTGTTTAGAAGCTGTCACTTCTGACAGTCAAAATTTAGGTATATACCTAAACCCCCTAAAAAAGTTAATTTTACAATATTCTGTCTGTCTGTCTGTCTGTCCTTGGCAACGGATCCAAAACGGTTTCATGAATGGCGTTCCCAAACTTTATATTTAGATTTTATAGGCCTACACCTCAAAATAAATAATTTTTATTTTGACTCTGGCCCTCTAATTAAGGTCAGTTTCCAGTTGAGTGCTTTATTTTATTCAAACATTTTGGAAAATGGCTCCAAAGATCTTGTTTAAAATGTAGCCTATATCTGAGGATTGTGTTGTATGACAAATAAAAAAGTATAGGCCCTACTGGTTTTGGGGGTAGAAACTCATTTAAGGGTAGTTTAGAGATGAGTGATTTTTTAAAAAATCTTAAAATATTGTACAAATGGCCCTTAACGATCTGGTTCCAGCTGGGTATCTTAGGAGTGTTTGACATAAACATGACAAATAAAGTTGTATACTCGTATTTTTGGGGAAGAAATTCTGTTAATGAGCCCTGAAGGTCAGTCCAATATATGAAAGACGTCAATAAATTGATACCTGCCTAGGTGATGTCGTTGGCTAACGCGCTAGTTTCGTGTTTAACTTGACTGCTGAGGATGGTAAGATCGAGGTTCGAATCTTGGTCGGGTGAACTGACGGTATTATTTCCTAAATAATTTTCCATTTTCACTTCACGAAAATGCGGGTTCACTTCCTCTGAATTCAACCTTCCCGATTCCTAAGCCATTGGCGTATTTAGTGTATTTAAGCGTATAGCCCGAACGGGTAGTAAGACGTGGTGCTAGATAACAATAATAATGGTTTTTTTCAATCAATATGTTTTTGACGCCCAAAGTCTTGACATAATTCACAGTGTGCTTGTTGACAAGGTATCACATCTAAATTTGAATATTGAACAAGTTCTGTGAATAGATCGTGTTTGTTTCTTTATTTGAAATATTTTTCCTATGATGATAGACCTATGAGGCAGCCTGTACTATAGATAGCGATAGGATCTCTAAGCAAAACTTATACGACAGAGAAGACAAAGCCAGTTAACAGGGACCACTATATATAAGACTATGATCATATATGTCTCCAGGGTAGAATTTACGTTCCACTAAAAGACTTGAGAGATTTTTTCTAAATGAAATAATTGAAGAAATACTTGCTTTATGGACGATATTTCTCATATGAATTTAATTTCAACCGGAATTTGTCAAGTAAATATTAGATAAACGATCCAGTTAGATCATCATTATTGGGATTAGAATAAAACTAGGAAATTATTATGATGTTTAGATTGGAAACTAAAGGATTTACATAATAACATTTTATCATGTTTGAAGACGCCATATTTATTTTTAAATAGCTCCAAAATCCTCTTCATACAACATTTTGACTATGATACTAAACAAACTATAATTAGGAGTCTGGTATGAAGAAATTCTTAGACAATATAAACTTTTTGTGATCAATAGCATCATCATTATTAAAAACATTATTTATTGCCACCTCCATGGTATAGTGATCACCGCACTTGGCTACGAACCTAGGGGTCCCAGGATCTATTCCCAGCTGTTACAATGGGTTTTTTTTTTTCGGACGAGCAGCTACCCTAAAGGAGACCAGGTTCTGGTTAGTTAGACTTATGACGGTGACCTGGTGGTCTAGGGGTAAGGTGTCGGACCTCTGTGCTGGCGGCCGAGGTTCAATCCTCGGCCCCGGGACAGATTTATCTGATTACCAAGCACCTTCCTTCCCCTCTGACAAGACGTGTATTAATCACAACTTGTGAATGTGTGGAATGCCAGGCCTCCACCGTGGTTCGGATTCCACGTTAAACTGTAGGTCCTCCATTTCATCTCACAGTCACCCTACCATTACACATTAGCGTAAGTGCGTAATACCCGAATGGGTGGTAAGACGTGGTGCTAATAATATTAATAATAACTAGGCTTATGCTAGATTTAAAGGTTATACTGGTTCCACACCCTCATACTCACTATCACCCTCACCTCATCTCATGAGGACATGGAAAGAGCCTCCACGGAAAGGATGTACGATTAGTACATTGGGACGTCCCCTGAGAAAAGATAGCTTCGTAAGTACGGCTCAATCTTTTCCTCAATTGGGCTTAAAATGATCAGCCAAGACACGCATAGAATAAATAATTATTTTATAGGTATCGAAAAAAACTATTAAAACTGGCAGATTCCTATACTTTATGTAGATTTGAAAATTATTTCTGTAACTCTTATAACAATAAAAAAAAAAGCAACTTGCTATCTAAAGTGAAACGTACTTTAGAACCAGAAAAAAAAAGCATCGCACCGGTTGGATGGGCCAATATAACAAAAATAAGTTATGGATATTTAAACTTGAAATCGAGCAAACCCCACCAATTTAGGACGAGTGGTACATAATAATGTCAGCAATTTGAAAAAAAAAAGTCTTTTCAATCCAGAATACTACTATCAATTTGTTCTCCTATATTTTGGTTATGTCACTTCCTTATATCCAACATCCATGACTTGACCACAAAAAAAAAAAGTCTTGTGGTACAGGTAACTTACCTATGTCCTGTAATTTTCCCTCCATATCTTTTTTTTCTCGCCAACTCTTTCGCACCTGTCGAAACGCACGCACGCACTCTACAAAACCACGCAAGAAAAGTATGGGGGGAGAGGGGGGGGGGGAGGGAACCAAAGAGGAAAGGTTACAAGAGCAACATAGAAAATGTATTGTGTTTCCCCCCTCCCCCTTCCTTTTCTAACTGACAGGAATAATTAGGAGAAAAAGGAAATGTTACCCGGGTAAATAGTGGTTTATTGTTTGATATCTTTTGCAAACAGGTTACACGGGGAGGCTTTTAGCACTCATTAATGGCTTGTAGATTAAGTGTATTGTAGTGGGAGGAAAAGGGGGGAAAAAAGGGGGAAGTAGGGGTAGTATTTTACCCCGAACCAACTTTGTAACACGAATAACCGCAAAGCTTGACCTTTGATAGACAAGTTGCGGTCATTGCTCTCATTGCATTTGCTCGGATCCAACACTTTACACCTGACTCGATTCAATTGTATTCATTCTTTACGAATAGCTCCGATTAAATTGAAATCGGGGTTTATTTGCTTTTATCCAAAAACCACAGGAAACCGATGGTAGCTAGCTTATTACTCACACCGGTGGGCACGTAGGCTATATGTCATGCTCGTATACTTTGGTTGTTAGCCACTGGTTCTAGTGGCTATTAATCTAGAAGTTCCAGGTTCGTTCCCCAGCGGTGGAGTAGATTTTTTTTTTCCTAAAGGGAGAATTTCTCCTATGGCTGTCATGATTTGGTTGATTAGGCTTAGGCTAGGTTTGAATCTACTATTGGCAGCACATAATCATCGGCATTTTCATCTTATTGGGTCGTAGTAACCTCAAATATATTTCATTCACGGTAGGAATTACTCTCTGAAGGGTCTTTTTTCCTACCAATATCCTACTATATAATAGATTTCTGGTAGGGAAGAAGGCCTTTCAGAGAACAAGTCCTACGCTGAACGGACTTTAATCCACCACTGCCAGTAGAAGACTAGCAATCTCTAGCCGGCAAACCCTGATGGTATGCGATAAGAAAAAAAAATATAGAAAAAATCATTGTACGGGAACTCAGGATTATTATACAAATTTGGCACAGTAATTAAAAAATAATAGTTTGTTAGCTTTAGTCCAAGAAAATTTACTCTCCTTTTTATATATTACCTTTAATTAGAAAGTGTTTTAAGTCACAGTTACATGCCACAAGGCTACTTAGGTGTAAGTAAAAACTAAGGCCCCTCATATCCTTAAATTCTCAAATGCTTATAGATATTCGATATTTGACAAAAAATCTGATTCAATATTTTGAAAAATAGAATAGATATTCTTTATATAGCAGGACTTTAGTAGAAGGACTTTTTAGAAAATACAAACATTTTTATTGCGGTCAACATTGATAACATGTTATTATAGTTAGTATTATTTGATAGATATTGTACACCTCTGATAAGACATCTTGTGAATGTGTGTAGAATGCCAAGCCTCCACCGTGGTTCGGATCCCACGTTAAACTGTAGGTCCTTCATTTCATCTCTCAATCACCCTACCATTACACATTAGCGTAAGTGCGTATAACCCGAACGGGTAGTAAGACGCGGTGCTAATAATAATAATGATAGATATTGATGACACCTATCAAAGGTGAAAACTGCGCATCACATGATTTGATAATTGAGTACATTAAATTAATTTGTCATATTTGTCACTGCTATCCCTTCTAACTTACTGTTTGACATTTTTTAAGCACAGCATCTTACTACTCGTTAAAGTTATACGTTTATGTACTAATTATGCTAATGGTTTTGGAAGTGTACCTGATGGAGAGTGGAAAATAATTTCGGAAAAATCACCCTCAGTACACCCGACCTAGATTCGAACCTAGATCTCCCCGTCATCGGCAGTCTAGTCTACTGCCACCTTTTATAGCAGTTTTTAGTTTACATCCATTACTGCTTCCAACCTGCAGCCTGGGTTAATTTTTTATTCAAGCCATATATTTTCCCTAGGCATGTCGTAGTTCCATATGACTTATAATTAGAGCCCCGTATAAATGGTTTTATTTTTAGTTAAATTTGGTTTTTTTAAATATCACTTCTTGGTGTTATTTTGTGTTTATTCAAAATTACATGTTATCTAAGGTGATCAGGTATTATTTACATATTGAGACGATGTATACAAAATTTCAATTTATTATTGAAACCTTATATATTTGCTTTAAAATTATTTGTCAAGTTTGTCTAAATATTTCACAATTTTGTAGCCTAAAGTTATCTTAGACTACAACAAAATAATAACCAAATTACATCATGGTCAAAATTTCTGCTTAATTTCTTCTTAATTCCGTGATTTTGTTGTAAAATCGGTGCTATATCGTTTTATATATAGAAGGATTTCGCGAACAAGACAATTTTGTTTTATAACGCTTTCCAAAAACATTGTAAATCATAAATAAAAATTATCAAAGGAAAAACTAATTGATTCCATCTTAGTATTGCACTTTTTGTTTCATCGCGTCTCGCCATTTTTACGGGGGTCTACTTATAATCTAACTTAAGATGAGGACAGGCACAACATCCAGTCCTCCGGCCGTTAACACATCACTGTGAAAGGGTAAACCCATATTTCTTTTCAATTATAAATTTGCTGACCATGCCGGGAATCTAACCTTAGCTCAGTAGAGAGACAGGCTACTCAGATTATCATACCAGTGTACAGTAGCCCCATAGCTTCTTTGGTGCTGACTGACAGCTCACAACTGACAGCTAAAAGCTTTGAAAAGTTACCAGACCAAATTATGTATCCCTACGCCAAACCATATGATCTGCAAAAATATGTGTTTAGCGGCTGTCACTTCTGACAGCCAAAATTTTAGGTATATACCTAAATGTTGACTGTCGGAAGTCAGCTGTGAGCTGTCAGTCAACACCAAAGAAGCCACGAGGCTACTGTACATACAAAAAAAGTGGGTGATAAAGTTATTACTCTATCTCTGTTGATTCTTGTTTATCACACTACAGTAGTAGTGTGTCTTGAACCATTCCAACCAACCCCCCCACCCCCACCTCCCCTTTCAGAGTTTCTGAAGTCTTGTCGATCCCATTTACCAACAGCCACGGATTAAATAAGAATTCCGTTCCTTCCTTCGTCTCCCACCCACTTTTTCTCTCTCTCTCTCTCTTCATTTCATCCGCCCCATTGTGACAAATCCGGATCGCCTCTTGAAGACGCACAGCCTGATATGAGTCCGACAAAGCCTTGTCCATCTTTTTTTTTTTTGGCGACCACCAAAAAAACAAACCAAGTCTTAACAAATCGTCTCAGGGCGAGAAGAAGAAAAGGGACTAAGATAAAAGAAAAGCCGAACAAGAAAAACAAAAAAAAGTGTGTAAGGGGTGGGGGAAGGGAATGTCTTGGTTTTCCTGTATTGCACAGATCTGTTTCCTCTTTAAAAAGTTTTGCACTCTTTCATCATTGATGTATTTTTACTCAATTTTTTTTTATACGTAGGCTTATATTATTATTATTATTATTATTATTATTAACACCACGTCTTACTACCCGTTCGGATTATAAGCATTTACGCTAATGTGTAATGGTAGGGTGATTGTGAGATGAAATGGAGGACCTATAGTTTAACGTGGGATCCGAACCACGGTGGAGAGCAAGCATTCAACACATTCACAAGTTGTGATTAATACACGTCTTGTCAGAGGTGAAGGAAGAGGTTTGGTAATCAGATAAATCTGTGCCGGGAGGCTTATATATTCTTTTTGTAAAGAAGTGATGAATATTTTTCCAGATTTTTTTTTTTTTCGTACTTCCCGACGTAAATTGATCCGATAGGTTTCGTAAGTGGCATAAAAAGTTGAAACGTTTGGTTTCAGAAAATTATTAACACATTCCAAGCGGCTCTAGTTCAATTCCATATTCAAACAAATATTTATTTTAAGTTGGGTTCGATACGAGTTATCTAATTACAATTTAAGTGCAATATCAGTAGTCAACATACTCAAACATATTAGGCTGCTGTAAAAAATAACCAAAAATAATATTTGATACTTTTTTAATCTTTGCGTCTTACTGCCCATTCTCTATTTAGTTAAGAATGAGGAAGGTTGAATTTGGAGGAAGCGTACCCACATGTGATTTATAATTAAGGTGGGAGGATGGCCAATATGAGTAAAGGTTTTTTTTAAGTTTTTATGACAAAAAAACATTTTTGCCAAAATTAAGGTGCTGCAGAAAGGAGCGCGAGTAATTTTACAGTTTTTATAGCATTATATTTTTTTGGCTAAAATAGATAAAATATTTCTCCAGTAGCAACATAGAGTTTAGTTTTCTTCACATGCTAATATTAACATATCTTGAATATCTGTTGATATTAGAATGTGCAGAAAACTAAACTCCATGTTGTTACTGGAGAAATATTTGATTTATTTTTGCCAAAAAATGTATATTCTATAAAAACTGTAAAATTACTTGAGCCCCCTTCCGCCGCACCTTAATAGATACGTTTAATTTTCTACACACATTAATCTCAACCGTTATTGAATATATATCATAACTCGTAAACATATTATCGGTGCCAAGGTGTAAGAAAAGGTGCTGGCCTTAATTTCGCACAAAATTAGGTAATTCTAAATCAAAAAGTTCTGGAAAATCCCGGGGTATCTATGAAAATTATGAAAACTATTTAATACCTGTTGACACATTATTTTGCAGGGACAGCTTCAGTGCACTGACGTAAGAACTCGTGAAAGTCGACTTTCTAGCTGTTTCTGACTTTTTCTAGCTGTTAAATAAAGCCCTTCCTATGAAAATTTGACTTTACCACGATTCTTATGTAGATGTTGATAACAAAGACATTAAATATTGGTGTTCAAAGTTCTTTCTATTATCAAATTAGTTTGTATTGTATTAAGCGTAATATTCTATGCTAACATAATTTGTAGGTCATGTACTAATTTTAATGGGTGTGTTTAGAAAGTGCATGTTAAACTATCCAATCAATAATGATGCGTTGTATCCGCTGCGATGGTTGGTTGATTTAAGGCTTAACTCTCACGATAGACTGGACTCCTTATAACGGGGATATCGAGGTTCGAATCCCTGGTTGGGTATGTTGAGGGAAATGGTTTTCCATCTCTCCCTCCATGAAAAAAATTGGGTACATTTTCTTCGAAATATTTCTAATCCCCGGATGTATAGTAATATGTGATGCACAAAATAACTTTTGTATAGTTTGTTTATTGTGCTTAATTAAGTTTTTATTAATGTTTATATTAAGTTAAGTGAAGTAGCATTAGATAACTTAAAACCCACCTCAGTGGTCGCCTACTCTTGCAGTAGACTAGACTGCCGATGATGTGGAGGTTGAGGTTCGAATCTTGGTCAGGTGAACTGAGGGTGGTTTTACCTAAATATTTTTCCACTCTCTTTCTCTCTCTCTCTCTCTGGGTAAATTCAGGTACACTTCCTCTAAATTCAAATATCCTCATCCCTAACTCACTAGCGTAATTAGTACATAAGCGTATAACCTGAATAGGTAGTAAGAAAAGATGCAAAAAAAAAAAAAATTAAAAAATACTTCAAATCTAATGAGGATACTTTTTTCACATATTGACTTGCATCATAAACAAAAAGAACATATGTGTAAATAATTTTCTTCCTCTCACAAGATAAAAGAGAATCACATGCATGGACTTTTTACTAGAGATAAGACACCCCTTTCCGAAATGCACCAAAGAGTTCCCTAGTTTTTTTTTTTTTAAATCTCAAAATGAGGTCTTCATCCTATAAACATCCTGTATCAAAAAACGTATTGTTACCAATCTGATAATTTGTAAACAAATACTTCCCAAAGATTTCTAGGAAATTCTTTTTTTGTATTTTGTAAATAATAAAGAAAGCTAGGACAATATGTCCACATTCTGAAACTGTCTTCAGCTAAAATAAAACATTTGTGGAAGATGAATAACGTACTACCCGCTTTGGTGGCCGCATGGTATAGGTCAGTGGTTCCCAGTTACTTCTCACCAAATACCACCATTACATATATTATTTCATGGACGGGGCCAGAGGGTCTGGAAATTTAATTTGGTAAATTTACATACACTTTAAACGTAAACTCGGTACCTCAAATTAATATATATTCATATTTTTAAGCACTGCGTATTACTACCCGTTTGGTATAAACGCTTGTGTATTAATTACGCTGATGGTTTTAGGGATTAATAAGTTTATATTTAGATGAAGTGCATACGTATTTACGTGGAGGGAGAGTAGAAAACTATTTTGGTAAAACCATTCCTAGCACACCCGAATGAGATTCGAACCTTGATCTCCCCATCATCAACAGTTTACATTGTTTTATATTTATAAAAGTGAATATTATACTACTATAAAGCCACGTGGCTGACTCACTCACTGATATTAATGTTTACCCACTTCCAGATGAGCTAGAAACTTGAAATTTGGCAAACTTATAGCTTCTAGCCTGTAACCGACGGAAGAGTTCCAAAAAGTTAAAAAAAAAATTTCAACCCCCGAAAAAAATTCAAAATTTCGGAGCAACTTTAAAGTCGGTGCGAACCTTTCTTTGGAGGTCTCTTGTGGCTAAACGATAAGACCTATCAATAAACTGCTCTGGAATTACATTAGTTTACATCCTCTTTCAAAGAAAACCCACCGGGGGTTTGGGGCCTCCGCCCCCAACGAGCAGAGCGAGTATGAAAATAAAATAAACCTTACTCCAGTTATCAAAAAATTAATGAGGTATTCTGTAAAACAGTGTTTTTGATTTTTAGATATTTATATCTATAGGCTATATATAGTTTAGTTATTTACCATGGGCTAGATTGTCACCCTTCATGGGCCACATTTGGCCTGCGGACTGTCTACTGATAAGCACTGGTATATGGTATCACTCTCGCAATAAACTCGACTGCTGATGACTTTGAGCTTAGGGTTCGAATCCCGGTCGGATGCACAGAAGTTTTTTAGAATTCTTTTTTACACTCTTCCTCCACGAAAATGCGAGCACACTTCATCTAAATTAAACCTTATTCGTCCTTAATCCATTAGCGTGACTAATACACAGGTGTTATCCTAAAGTGGTACAAGAAGAAAGTATTCTCTTTCGTAAATTAGTTCGATTACAAAGCCTGTTACAAACTATTATATCTATTTTCTCTGTGCGCCACGTCTTACTACCCGTCCGGTCTACCTTCATTTGCGGAATATGAAAGCTGAGGTTGGAGTCCTAAGGAAGTGTAACGTAATTCTTGCCGAGGGAGTGAAGTCAATAAACAAGATGCAACTGAGTCCTTTATTCGAATAAACTTTTGGGCGATTTTAGTGCTTGCCCAAACTTTAAATTATTCAATTGCTGACGTTTTAAAGCTTAGATCATGACAGACGCTCAAGGTGTGATTGTAGGGGATGGGGGTGGGGGGGGAGGGGGGGAGAAAAGGGATTTAAGCTACGTATTTCTGTATGATTTTCACCACTAAAAACCTTTTGACTGAAACATATTTTTTTAAATTGTTTTAATTTGATACATTTATTTTTATTTTTGACAAATAATTAACTAAACAGTTCTTGAATATTTGTTATTGACCTCGCGGAATATTACAAGGACTTATTTTTATCTAAAAAGTGTTTGTTCAAACGTGACAATGTATGCTCATGCCAATTTTTTTTTTTAAAGAAAAGGTTGAGATTACTAAATAAACCAAACATATTTACTGCAGTAGTAAATTTTGATTCATCTTGACCAAAAATTTGTTTTTTGTTATTAAAACTGCAAAAGTACTTAATTTTTATTCTTGTTCTTTTCGATCCCGCTTCAATGCCATGAGAATTTGATACCTTGAAAGCTCTAAGAATTGGCCAATTTTTTCCCACAGCACGTTGATTTTTTTTTATTATCTGTCACAAAAGGTTTATTCCATTGCGATCCCACTATAGTCAAAATATACATATACGGAGTTCTAGTTTGATAAAGTAAAATAAATAAAATGTCAGTAAATAAATCAAAGTTCCAAGAACAAAAAACCTAAACTAATTAGGTCAGTAAGATGTGGTCTTGGTAAACATTTAATTAGGATAAGCATGTTCTTAAAAATATGGGTCACATTGGGTAAGCATTCCCTTTGAATATTTTAGTAAAAATTTTACTTGAATACACACATTTCCTTTTTAATCCCTTCTCTCCTACCCCCATCGTATATCTATACATATATAATTTTACTAGCCCCCTTCCCCGTAAAAAAATATTGTAAAGAATCCTGTAAAACAAAGCTTCAATTCATCCATCATGTCAATATAAAACAAAACTCTTTTTACTTATTTTTTTGAAAATACTGTCCTACCATCACTGTATAGCCCCTCCCTCTTTTTATCCTCCCTCCTATTTTCATCTCATTTCTCTTTCCTCACCCCCC